>VMDO01003789.1:0-136570 GCA_007922755.1 Pedetes capensis
AGGTATGACTTCAGAACTCTTAGGACTTCAAAATAGGTGATTTAAAATACTACATTAACAAGTATCTAGTATAAGAAGAAAACTAGAGAATTATATTCTAGGTTTTATTTTAATGTGATCTGTAATCTTCTGTTTACTGTATTTTGTAATTAGAACTTAGAATAATTTCCTCAGAGCTAATCATTATTCAGGCTTTATGGTTTATTTGTTCTGGAAATAATAATATAAACTGATCATGTTTCATATTTAGGACAGTTTATAACAATAGAACCTTTTATGACATACTAGCAAGAATGAAATAGAATGTAAATTTATCTTCCATTTCAGATAATAGGAGATAATAAACTGTTTCTCATTACACTGTCTATATTCTCAAATTTTTATGTCTTCAAAAATCATTTGGGGATACTTCTTTAAAAAGTAGGTTCCAAGCCGTGTATGGTGACACATACCTGTAATCCCAGCACTCAGGAGGCTGAGGCAAGAAGATTGTGAGTTTGAGACAAGCCTGGGCTGCCTAGTGAGTTCTAGGGCAGCTTAGGCTACATAACAAGACTGCATTTCAAAAACAAACAAACAAACAAAAAAGGAGGTTCTGAGGCATGTTTTCCTAGAATGCTGATGCAGCTGCTTTAGAGTAGGCTGGAAGAAATCTTATTTTGTGTTAAATAAGCACTATAAATTATTTTGAGAACACTGAGAAAGTTCCAGATTTAACAAGTCAGGATTCTTGAAATATTTGCTCTGTATTCTCACATCTGATTCAGTCCTTTTTGCAAGAAGTATTTACAGAATGCCTTCTTTGTGCTTTGTATTATGTTCAGCTTCCTCTGGTTCTTTGATACATGTAAATTCCTTGGATTATGATGTATTTTTAAAAAGTATTCTTTCTTTGTGCAGATTAATACATACCACTGGTATACTGTAAAATGAAAAAAGTGAAAATTACTGATGGTACTGTTAGCAGTAACCACTTTTAGTGATTTTGCTTATTTTTACCTTTCTTCTCTCTGTATACTTCTAAGAAAATGGAGACTCATGTTATAAGCAAATGTTTAATCTAGTTTTTACTTAATACTATATGAGTAGCATTTTCAATATGATTAAGTGGTACCTTAGTATAGGGTTATAAATGGCTAAAATAATATTTATTTCATTATATGGATTTAGATATTTAAGTTATTTGTAATACTAATTTGATGATGAAAATTCTTTTTTTTTTTTTTCCCTCAGTACTGGGGGTTGAATCCAGGCCCTCATGCTTGCATGCTCTGCAAGTGCTGGACCACTGAGCTGCACCCCCAGCCCATTTTTTTACTTTTTGAGACAAGGTCTCTAAGTTACGCAGACTGCCTCTGGTCTCCAACTTGCGGTCCTTCTGCCTCTGCCTCCCGAGCTGCTGGGATTACAGGCGCCACCGCACCCAGCTATGATGAAAATTCTTGCATATAAGTTTTTCTTTTTATCTTTGATTATTTCCATAGGATAAGTTCTGAGATAGTGAATTATTAAGTTGAAGTTCATAAAACAATTCTTAGAAGCTTTTGATATACATCACCATATAATCATGGTCTTCATTTCAAATTATTTTTCTTCATGTATTTCTGCTTCACTCATTTTTCCTACCTGTACATTTTCCTCCAGTATTCTGGAGTACTGCATTTCTGAATTAAAATAGTCTAAAAGCATCCAAAAAGATTGTGTTTTAAAAATTGTTTTGCTAGTCACTATAGAATTTTCATTTTCCTTAAGTAAGTATTATAAATCTTGACAACATTTATGAAATATCTCGTGGGAAAATGCTCTCATGATTCAGCTTAAGGCTCTTGAAATGCATTTCTCAAAAAAACACATGAGTTTGAGGACTTAGTGTAATCTTTTCTGTCTTCTTTCCCTACCACCTCCTTTTGGTAGCCAGCCACCGTGGATAGGAAATGGTAGCATGAACCTTGAGGGTTAAGGAATGGATTGAGGGTTTGTGTGGATTCACAAGTGATTTGAGACTTTAAATCCATGATACTTGTTCTTGGCCAGTTTCTTTAACAATCCTTTTTATTTTATCTTTAGTAGTTGGTCTGTTTGATTTCTCTTTCACTCCTTATTCTGTATAGGATTTTGTTGGGTTGTTGTTTGTTCATTTGTTTTATGAGACAGGGTCTTGGCTGTATAGTCCTGGCTGGTCTTGAACTTGATATGTATCCAAGGCCGGTCTCAAATTTGCAGTCCTGCCTCAGCTTCCTGAATGGTGGCCTTATAGGAATATAACACCACACTTGGCTCTGTTTTGTATAGGACTTCTTTCTACATGTGCCCTCTAGAGGATGGCATATGTTCTTACATTCATCTTCCTTACTAGCTTTTACTAAAAACATTAATTCACAACTATTTCAGATATAGAACTCACGTGATAATAGCTGCCTTTTTAAGTTTGATTTAGACCATACATAATGATAGAAAATCTGTTAATTCATTAGTACTTTTGTTAGTCTCACTAAAATCTTTATAGTTGCAGAAAATAGTAGTGTGTTTATATGAGACATTATTAATGTAATTAGTTTATCTCATGTTATTAATTATTGGTAGAAATTGGTTTATAGGACCCATGACAGAAATAATTAGTTTAGTTCAGTCTTCCTGTGTTATGTATGTATGGTATTTAAGGTGAAATATTTATACTTCTCCATTTTAACCCACAACTTTTAGATTTAGGAAGAAAGATTATTTCTATGCCAATAAGACATACTATATTAAACATAATACTCTTAAAATTTTATTAAATGCCATATAATATCCATGTATATCCCTGGACATATTTATAGCAAGGTATCCTGATTCTTCCTGAGAAATACAGTTAGCACTGTGTACATGTTGGAGAAGGGATCTTTCTTGGGTGCTGTTGAAAAAAATGGGAATAATTTCCAACTGAGTAGTCTTAACTTCTAAATATTTATGATATATTCATAATTTTTTTGTTATTTTTAGTGAAAATGATAACATATATATTTGTATTTTCTTTTTAAAGGGTATGTGGGATTAGTAAACCAGGCAATGACTTGCTATTTGAATAGCCTTTTGCAAACACTTTTTATGACTCCTGAATTTAGGAATGCATTGTATAAGTAAGTATTTTAAAATATTCTGTAACTAAAATTGAGTTACTGATGAAAATGCAATTTTTAACTAATATGATCTAATTTACCTTCTTATACTTATTTGTAAAGCTAGGGGCATTTCTTTATAAGACACCACTTCTTGAATATTTTACATGAATAAGAATCTTGTGATAGAATGACAAAAGAAAAATGTGTGGAAGAGAGAATTACAAGTTTATAGACAACAAAAGGTTAAATTGATGAAATTTATATACGGGGTAAATGTAAGCTTCCCTCACAGTTTTTTAATACCTTATGAAGAAATATTTAAGTATGTTATCTACTTTTGAGAGAACCCACATATGTAACCTGTACACTCCTTTTCCTCTGCCTCTCACTTTAAGAATTCAGTTATTTTCTAAATTTAGAAACATTGTTTCTAATTAAAATGTAATGCAGCATGTTTGGTTTATGTGTATGTGTATGTCTCCAATAGACTGTTTATATCAGATACTATAAGATGCTTAATGGAGCAAGTCCATATTTAAATAAACTCTAGAACCAGCCATTTATTTTAATGAATATCTTACTATAATACATTTAACACACCTTGGCTTTATGTATTTCCTTTAACATATATATAACTTCTGTTTTTTGATTTTTAAAATAAGTAGGATATATAAAATATGCAGTTCACCATTTTAACCCCTTGTAAGTGGCATTAAGCACACTCAGATTGTTGTCCAGCCATCCCCAGTACCCATCTCCAGAACTTTTTCATCTTCTCAAACTGAATTGTTATATCTATTAAACTATAACTCTGCACTGTCCCCTCTTTCAGCAATTGGAACTCACCGTTCTGTTGTCTGTCTCTATGAATTTTATTACTATAGGGTCCTCATATTAGTAGAATAAGAAAATATTGGCCTTTTATGTCTGGCTTATTTCACTTAGCGTCATGTCCTCAAGGTTCATCTTTATAATTTCTTTATTTTTGTAACTTCTTTATGAGCAAACTGGTTTTATCCTTTTTTGCTTTTGAGTGACATCATTGAAGTTATGTAAATATGTATTTGAATTATCTTAAAACATTTAATATTATTGGTTGTATTGCTCAAACAACATTATGTTACCATTATTTTGACCTATAAGCTTGCCATTTGAATTTACTTATAAAAGTTGACATGTTTTTCATTCAATAAGTATTTGTCGCCCCACAGTGTTGATTTGCTAGTCACTTTGTGGATGAAGAGAGAGTTAGAAATAAGATCTTTGTTCTCAAGTAATTTACAGATCTCTTCACAATAGCCATATGTATATGAGTCAAATAGTTTATACAGCATTAAAGGAGAGCTAAATGCCATGAGTCTGTAGCCATACCACTCTGGCGTCCAATCCTGTCTGATCTCAGAAGCTTAGTACGGTCAGACTGGTTAGTCCTTGGATAGGAGACTGCGTGGAAATACTGGGTGCTATAGGCTAGGGAGAAGGGCCTGGCGTGCCATTCCTGTAACAATCTGCTATCAAAAACTCTATGAATAGCTGACTCAACAGCAGCACCTGACAACAAAAACAAAATGCCACAAGAGTTTAGAGAGAAAGAAAATTGATGAAACTTGGAGAAGTGACTTTTAGTGAAGAAAGTAGAACTTGAGGTAGGACATGAAGTAGTATGATTTGGCCAGGTTAAGAAGAATGATGACACTGTAGATGAGGACTTTCAAAAGCCAAAGTGAGTAATAGTAAGTGCTAACTAAATGGTGTAACAGAACTGTTCTGACCTCTTTGCAGAGATCCAGCTAAATCTCACAGTACGTGTAAGAATTATGTGCTGTTATTAATCCCCATTTTACAAAAAAGATAACTGAAGGCAAAATTAAGGACTTTGCCTAAAGCTACACCAGTGACAGTGGCACCCAGTAGATGCCAGAGTCCACTACCCTATTCTTCCTTAATTGTAGATGGTGCCAATAAATGCTGTGTGTTGAGGAGAGCCTCCAGGAGATCAGCATAACCAGAGTTTTTTCAGAGTACTAGAAGATGAACTCATAATAAAGTAGAGCCTACCCTCAAAATTGGGCTGGGATTTAGCTCAGTGGGTAGAGCGCTGCGCTGCAGTCTCTGAGGCCCCGGGTTCAATTCCCAGAACCACAAAAATGGGAGAAGGGCCTGGCAATCCACTCCCAAGGCAATCCTGAAGTACTCAGCCATTGAAAACCCTATGAGGGTCGCTATGAGTCGGATACCGACTCGATGGCACCTAACAACAACAATAACAACCACCCTCAAAATTAGGAAGACTGAATAGTCCAGGGTGGTGTTCCTATTCTGAAAAGTATTGAATAGGGAAAAAAAAAATCCCAGGAGCTTGTTTAACTGTGAATTCTAATGCTTTGAAAGTGGTCTGTGGCCAGGCATTGTGGCACATGTCTGTAATTCCAGCACCTCGAGAGGCAGGGGCAGGAGGATTGCAAATTCGAGACCAGAGGCAGTCTGCATAATTTAGCGAGACCCTGTCCTTAAAGGTTAAAAAATGGGCTGGGAGTGCAGCTCAGTGGTATAGCGTTTGGAAAGCGTGCAAGCGTGAGGCCTTGGGTTCAACCCCCGGTACCCTCCCCCCCCAAAAAAAAGGAAAGTGGTCTGTGATTTTGCAGCACTCTGGAGAAAATTAATAGCATAGCTAGGGCTAGTCATTCAGCATACATGTATTGGACATCGGCTATATGCAAAGCATGCTATTTAGGCCCTGAGGTGATAGTAGTGAATAAGACAAAGTTCCTACTTTAGAGCCTCCTTGAGTACTTATATGAGTAAACTTACTTCACACAGTCAAGTATGCCATGAAGAAAATGAAGCAGAGTAAAGTGGAGACAGTTACCGTTAGGAGATAAGGTTGAGTCCCGTCACAGCTTGAGGTAGATGGTCAGGAAGGGAAATAACATGTGACTAGCCTTCTCAGGAGCCAGCCAGATAAAGATCCAGGGAAGAACCTTCAAGGCATTAGAGGAGCCAGAGAAATCCATTGTGATTCAGATGCAGTGAGTGTTGCAGGGGAGGGAGACATAAATTCAACAAGGAAGGCCACATTCCTTGGAGATTGATAAAGTATATAGTAGGTAGAAAAACAATGCCTGAGAGCACTGAAGATATTTCTTAATGTAGCCACGAGGAACTTACTGGACTACACAGAATAGCACTAGCATGAAAGGATAGGGTTTTATTTGTTTTCTTGTTCAGTGGCCAACAGAGACTTTCCAACTTTGATTTGCGTGCTTGTAAGTGATATGTTAAACAAGTTGTTTTAGGAAGACTTACATGTGCTATGTGTAAGATTGATTTGAAAGACAGAAGATCTATTTAGGCACTTGGTGGATGGAGAGGGAGGTGGGATCTATTTATCTATTCCCTGGAGGAATCTGTCATTAAACCAGGCATGGATGTGTGAGAGTCAGAATGTTGATGGCAGCAGAGGCTGTGATATTTCAGAGTAAAACTGATACAACTTAATGACAAATTTTATTTAGTAGTGAAGGAAAGGGAAAAATTGAATATGACACCAAAGTTTTTGACTTTAGGTGACTGTAATAGTAAGTGCTGGCTAGATTTATAGCCTTTTAAGATATTTGCAACAGGACAGGTGAGAATTCAATTTTATATTACAATAATTCCCCTCCACTAGTTAATTTCCCTTGCAAGTAATTTGAGCATTCTGCATTTTAACTTCACTGTTCCTTCATAACTGTTGAGAGAATTTTAAATCCTGTATGTCAATTCTAAATATCTTTCATTGAGGATAACAGAGCAGAAAGAAAACTGAGGACTGAGTATAGAAGAGGAGTAAGTAAAGCACACTTGATGTCAGATAAGGAGTAGAGGTATTTGCAGGAAGCCTTGAGAAGAAAAAATAAAATGTATTGCATTGACATTCTGTGAGCCAGGACATGCTAGTGTGTAAAATGGGGCAGGATCACAGAGCTGTGACTTTTAAGTCTTAAAATAAGAAAAATAGAGGGCTGAACCCAGAACTAAAAAAGTTTGTAAGAAAAAAATTAATGCCCAGGCCTCTTTTCGGAACTAAAAATTGAAGAAGTGGAAAATAACAATCATAAAACAGAATACAATTAATATTGTTCATATTTGTCTCTGGGCACGGTGGCGCATGCCTATAATCCCAGTGGTTTAGGAGGCGGAGGCAGGAGGATTGCAAGTTCGAGACCAGAGGCAGTCTCCGTAACTTAGCAAGACCCTGTCTCAAAAAGTAAAAAAAATGGGCTGAGGGTATAGCTCAGTGGTCCAGCACTTGCAGAGCATGCAAGCGCAAGGCCTTGGGTTCAACCTCCAGTACTCGGAAAAAACAAAACAAAAAAAACATTGTTCCTATTTTATGTTTGGTGCTTTAGTGAATATAGACTCATCATGGGAATTTTTGTGGGAACATTAACCGACTTTCATTCGTCCATCTTTTGTTTTTTCTTTTTATGGTACTTCGGGGTTAAATGCAGGGCCTTGCACATGCTAAGCAAACATTCTACCAATGAGCTATATCCCTACCCCCTTTTTTATTTTGAGACAAGATCTTGCTAAATTTCATAGTCTGCCTCTGGCCTCAAACTCATGATCCTTCTGCCTCAGCTTTCCAAGTTGCTGGGATTATGAGTGTGCATAATGGTGCCTGGCTAGTTCTACAATCTTATTTCTGCTGTGACATCTTAAATTCTTCAGCTGGGAATTTACTTGTTGTTAAGTCACTATAGCTAGGGCTATCCAACTGTTTGTAAATTTGTGAGAGTAAAAAAATCCTACCTGGATTATTTTATTTACTTACACAATATTCCTTTATAAAATTTTTATTATGGGAATTTTCAAATGTTCAAAAATAGGAAAATTGTATAATGAACCCCACTGTACCCATTACACAGCTTTGAATATTATCAATTCATTATCAGCTTTTTTAAATCTATGAACTTCCACTCTGATTACTTGGAAAGCATAGCCCCTTCATATCATCTATAAATTACATCACAGCTCAGTGTTAAGATTTCCCTGATTGCCACTTAATATTTTTAACAATATTTTTAACAGTTTGTTCAAATCATAATCCAGACAAGACTCAAACGTTGCAATTGATAGATTAAACAAATCAAGAATTTTATTAATTTTTAATCCATTTCTGTTTTTATAATTTAGTCCCTAAAATTTGTATATAGAAAATTGATGTTACATGTCTGTGGTTTTTCCTCAGTTTAGGTTTTGGTGCTAGAATGCCTTGGTGCCAATTAATATCACTCTGTATTTTTTGTGAATTGTTAGGATAAGAGTTTCAATCCTATTCAAGTTCACCAATTTTAAATGAGTTTTGCCTTTCCTCCTTGAGAACTCTTGCTTTCTTATGCTTTTCTTGTTAAAGCCTAAAGTTCCTCTGAATTTATAAATTAAAGAAGGACTGTTTCATTAGATATTACTAGTTTCAGTTAATATTCAAACTCTGTATCTCCTAGAATTAACATCTTATAGTATTATGATTTTGATATTAACTATGATTTTTGAAGAATAAAATTTTAAATAATTTTTGAATATTTCATTTTAATAGATGGGAATTTGAAGAATCCGAAGAAGATCCCGTGACAAGTATCCCGTACCAACTTCAAAGGCTTTTTGTTTTGTTGCAAACCAGCAAAAAGAGGGCAATTGAGACCACGGATGTTACAAGGAGCTTTGGATGGGATAGTAGTGAGGGTACTAGTTCTGTTGTAATGATAACTATTTCTAATATTTAAAGGAATTCAAGAAAATAATGTTACAAACTCATTGCACGTGTTAATAACTTGGTTATCTTTACCTTAACTTTTCTAATTGCTTTTTGCTAGAATTTGAAAGTTACTTTTTTTCTGGCGGTATTTTGGTTGAATCCAGAGCCTTGCACATACTTTGCAAGTGCTTTACCATTGAGCTGTACCCCCAGCCCATTTTTTAGTTTTTTTTATCTTGAGACAGGGTCTCACTAAGTTATGCAGGCTGCCTCTGGCCTTGAACCTAAGAGACTCTTGCCTCCGTCTCCCTAGTCACTGGGACAAAGGTGTGAGCCACCGCACCTGGCTAAAGTAACTTATTTTTAAATATTTAAGCTCTGTAGAATAATTTTTTTAATTAAAATTTTCTTATAAAATAAGTTTGGTTACATGCTATTTTTATGAACTGAAACTAAAAAAATTTTGGGTGTCTTTGTCAGATTTTTTTTCTAATACATTCCTTTACAATGGAAAAGAACAAATATTGTAGCACCAAAAAGCTTGTGATATTTATAAAATACTGAGATCTCTTGGTTATTTTTCTTATAATTATCTTTTTGTGACTCTAAGGTATATTTTTGTGTTTTTATAAAATTTAGCATTATTTAAAGTGGACTTTTTCATGTTGCTATTTGTTTTTAAATAAGTTAATGTTCCATTATGCTGTTTATTTCTAATTAAATTTTATCTTACAATAGCTTGGCAACAGCATGATGTACAAGAGCTATGTCGAGTCATGTTTGATGCTTTGGAACAGAAATGGAAGCAAACGGAACAGGTAATTCCTGTCTCAAAAATTGAGGAGACTGTTTTCTAATCAACTGTTCATTATCCTAAAATGACTTTTATTCTTTTGGAGTGTTTTAGAACTTGTGTTATTAGTCCAGCATTTAAAGCACTGAATGAGGTAGTGAAATGACTGTATTCTTATTTGGCCATTAGCTGAGTCCTATAAATCAACCCTACATCTATTTCCTCATCTTTAAGGAAGTTGGACTATATGATCAAGAAGATCTTTTTCAGGTCATTCCATAGATGTGTGTGTATATATAGAGATAATTTTTGAATAGTAATTTTGGATATTTACTAAGTAAATTATAGTCTGTAACAAATTATAAAGTTGTATTCATCAAGCCTTACTTTCATTTTGACCAGTGAAGTGTAGGAAGAACATTAAAAATACCATTAGGGAAGGACTAAGGCTCACCTGGATGGGGCTCAGAATGGGAAGGAGGATTTATACTGGGTATAGTAGTAAAAATATCACAGGTATAAAAGAGGAAGAGCATATGAGATAGCTTGGAGGGTCTGATTTCTGATTGGAATTGATGACTTGATCCAGAATTTTTCAAACAGTAGGTGGCAATCCATTCATAGGTTGTAAAATGAGTTTAGAGTATCTACTGCAGCTCTTTCAAAAACTGAACAGAAAAGTATAAGAGAATGTCACATTAATAAGAGAAAATATCGTTTTATTAAACTTTGGTTACAATTATATGTTTGGGATTATTATTCAAATTATTTTGTTATGGTGATTTGATATCAGATGTTTGAAAAAACACTGATTTGTACCACTTTGTGCAGAAGACATAATCACATGACTAGGGAAGGTGCATGAAGAAGGCTTCATTAAATAAGTGGTATTAACACCAGTCATGGTGCTCATGCCTCTAAGTCCAGTGACTTGGGAGGCAGAGGCAGAAGGATTGCAAGTTTAAGACCAGAGACAGTGTGTAATTTAGCAAGACCCTGTCTGGAAATAAAAAGTAAAAAATAGGCTGAGCGTACAGCTCAGTGATACAGCACTTGCAAAGCATGGAAATGTAAGGCCCTGGGTTTAACCCCATAGCGCTGGTGAATCCAGTTTGAAGATTTATAGGTCCTGTACATTTTAAGAGATGTAAATTTACGAAGCCTGCAGCCCTAGCCCTGTGGCATCCGATCCCGTCAGATCTTGGAAGCTAAGCAGGGTCCGGCCTAATTAGTACTTGGATGGGAGACCACCTAGGAACACCAGGTGCTGTAGGCTTGGGAAATGGACTGGCAACCCCCTCCCAAAAATCAATCAACCATTGAAAACCCTATGAACCGTAGAGAAGCACTGACAATAGCGTATGTAGGGTCACTATGAGTCGGATACCGACTTGACGGCACCTAACAACAACAAACTTACAAAAGAAGTAAACTGTAGTACTTTTTCCCTCTGACCTAACCTTACAGAAGAGATAGTGAAAATGATTTTAAGTTGATTTAGTGCTAAGTTTTTGTACATAATCCCACAGAACTTTAGTAACTTTATGGTATTAAAAGATGCTTATTCTTCATAGGTCTAAAGTTACAGTTTCTCCATGTTTACATCCTTCTGTGAATTAACACTTTCCTTAAGACTAGCAGGAACATTCCTACTGAGTTCCCTAATTTGGGTACAAGAAACTTTTTTGTGTGTGTGTGCGGTACTTGGGGATTGAACCCAGGGTCTCGTGCTTGAATGTGAGTGGGTATCACTGAGCTGTACACCCAACCCACTGTTTTGCTTTTTATTTTGAGACAGGGTCTTCCTGCCTCTGGTCTTAAACTTGTAATCCTCCTGCCTCTGCTTCCTGAGTTGCCGGGATTATAGGTATGAGCCACCATGCCCAGCTTTATACAAGAATCTTAAGACAAGACTTTCATATGGAGGGTCCTCACTTAGGGTGTTACCTGCCTACTTTGAGCCAGAAGACCCTCTGTACCTGTTAGCTGTTTGGGAATTAGATGAAGGATGCATTTTTTTGGGGGGGCGGGTACTGGGGTTTGAACCCAAGGCCTCGCATCTGCATGCTCTGCAAGTGCAGGACCCCAGCCCATTTTCTTTACTTTTTGAGACAGGGTCTCACTAAATTATGCAGACTGCCACTTGTCTCGAATTTGTGATCCTCCTGCCTCCGCCTCCCAAGCCGCTGGGATTATAGGCGTGTGCCACCATGCCCAGCTAAGGATGCATTCTTTTACATGAGGATATTTTGAGGGAAATAATTTTTAAGATAGTTTTTAAATTTCCACATTAAAAAAATTACAGTATATTTGTCCTTTAAATCATTTTATGCACATTATCAAAAGTTAAAGTTTTATTTGCATCTTGAGCTAAAAGATATGACTTCATAAATCAGATTGTTATTATGAGAGTGATGATATGCACATATAAATCTATAAAAGCATAAGCAGATGTTTTGTTTTGTTTTTGTTTTCCAAGTACTAGAAGGTTTTGAACCCAGGGCTTCATACATGCTGGACAAATGCTCTATCACTGAGCTCTATCTCTACCCTCCTTTTTGTTTTTTAATTTTGCGACAGGGTCTCACTAAGTTGTGCAGGCTTCCAAGTTACTGGGATTACAAGTACATGTCACTGCACTTGCCACACCAGTTATTTAGCTGTGTAATTATGATGCCTAAAATGATAGATTAGGATATATTCTCATTCTGATGAAAAGAGAATATGAGGCATCATAGTATAATAAATTAATAACTGGTTTCCTCAAAACCTATTTTAATAGTTGGATGTGTTATATATGGAATATCAAAATAGTTAATTTTTGTGAGTTGATTCTTAAATTAGAGCTACTCTAATTTTATTAAAATTTTTCAAGTCATTATTTTTCAAGGCTTTATTTTCTGTAAAAATTTAGATAAATCTTATATGAAAGCTAAGACTTTACTGCCTGCAGCTGTAGCCCTGTGGCATCCGATCCCGTCAGATCTCGGAAGCTAAGCAGGGTCGGGCCTGGTTAGTACCTGGATGGGAGACCGCCTGGGAACACCAGAAGTTGTAGGCTTGGGAGAAGGACCTGGCAACCCCCTCCCAAAAATCAATCTGCCATTGAAAACCCTGTGAACGGCAGAGAAGCACTGACAATAGTGTTTCCCCTGTTATACCGACTCGACGGCACCTAACAACAACAAGACTTTACTAGTAAAAATCAATATCCTTTTGTGACCTACTCTAAAAAGCATAAATTATGTTTGTACATATCTTAAATAGTTACTTTTAAGGGAACACAATTAAAAATGTAAATTTTTTTTTTTTAAGGCTGATCTTATAAATGAATTGTATCAAGGCAAGTTGAAGGACTACGTGAGATGTCTGGAATGTGGTTATGAAGGCTGGAGAATCGACACATACCTTGATATTCCATTGGTCATCCGACCTTATGGCTCCAGCCAAGCATTTGCTAGTGTGGTGTGTACCTTTCAGCTGACTGCTTGTGTATGCTTACACAGAATACAAAATAGCACAGTGGTATAATCTCTTATGTGGTAAGTATCATCCTAGATACACCTTCTTGGGTTGTTAGTCATTCCTGCATTTAACCTAGCAAGATCTAGAAGATTTTTGACCCTTCAGTGAGTCCTAATAGTGCATGTATAAGAGGGAAAATGGATGCAGATGTATTGCTTCATGGCTCAGTGTTTTATTTTTCCTGACAGATGATTAGATACTTTCACCTTATCTTTTTTTAAACTCTAAACAATATTTTATAAATGATACTTTTATATCCTTATTTTCTTTCTCTCTTTTTTCTTTTTTTCTTTCTTTTTTTTCCTTTTTTTACATTGGGAAGTACTTTTGGGGAGTAGTTAAAAAGGTTTTACTTTTTATTTTGAGTCAGGGTCTCACTAAGTCACACAAGCTCCCTCTGGCCTCTAACTCACTATGCTCCTGCATCAGCTTCCCAAATTGCTGGGATGATAGATAAGCACCACCATACATCGCTAAGTTCTTTTTGTTGTTGTTGTTGTTGTAGTTTTTAATGACAAACAAAGACCATATTTTTCTTAAAGCATCCCTTTTCTATGTATTTAATTAAAAACTTGTACATTGGTGCCAGGTGTGGTGGCTCATACCTGTAATCCCAGTAGTAGGGGGCTGAAGGAGCAGGATTGAGAGGTCAAGGCCAGCCTGGACTATATAGTCTCAAAAAAATGAGGACAACATCATCAAAGCTACATTGTGTAAGCACAGATAATTTGAAAAATCAAACTATAACCATTCATTGTACTCAATATCTAATTGGGTGATTGATTATATAATTATCAAATTGATAGGGGCTCTTAGCAAAAATTAGTGTTTTGAAAGCTATTTTATACTTTATCTTCTAAAATTGTGCTGCTAGTATAGCTTAGTCCTTTGCCCCATGGAATAATTGATTCCTTTAGCTTTTTTCTTTCCTGCTTTTATATGCCAGTCAGGAAATAATCAACAAGAAGTTTTGGAATCATTCATTGGGAATTCAAAATAAGCATCTAAGTGAAAGATTTGTTCTGGATGTTATGAGATCAAGTCTCCTTTCCTTCATAATTTTCCTCAATCTATTTCCTGAGTATAATTGAAAATTTTTGTAAAGGTTTATTAGTACCCTTTGTAAACTACCATTCTGGGCATATTAAATTGTCATTGATTTGGGTGACATACTAAAAAATAATTGAAAAATTATTAACATTTGTCTTTTAAGGTCTGATTTCTCAACTAATTTTGAATATTGGCATTTCTCCAACAAAATATATTAGGAAAATATTTGATACTCCCAAGTGATAGTGACTGTTTTTTTCTACCATGTCTATTAAAATATTTTTTCTGAAGGATTTTTTAAGTTTTTACATGTTAATTGAATGTTGAAGAAGCTAGTTTTTTGTTTTTATTGTTTTGTGTTTTGTGGTTTTTTGTTTGTTTGCTTTGTTTTTGTTTTTTTGCAGCGCTGGGAGTCACCACTCAGCCACATGCCCAGCCCAAGGAAGCTAGTTTTATTTGTGCTATTATGTTGGTGCTTATATTTGAGTATTCAACAAAATTTAATTCCTTAGCTAAGTCTTGGTCATTACTTATTCACCTGCTAATTTGCCACCATTTTCTTGAGTATATTATAGGCACAACAGTGAAGTGATTTGGAGGATATTTTTGGAGAAGTGAACAATCACATTTCTAAATGAAATTCTCCAAAAGTAGTATCCTGCATTGATACACGGGTAGTAGTAAGGTGCTTCAGTCACAGTTGGACGTTAAAGCTATGAAGCAGTATATAAGCAGGTTTATAACACACATGCGCTAATAGGGCTTGCAGAAGGGACATTAAAACTTCCTAGACTTTGCTGGAATCTCCTGTGGGAAAAGACAGCAGGTGAAACTACCCAAGATGGGAGTTCTAAGGAAGATACTACCCTCAGAAAACTTTAGTTAGAGGTAAGTGACTTATTATTATTATCTGAATTCAAAACCTACAACCTATATTTCTTAGTCTACAAATATCACCACATAGCATCTAAAATTAATTTTATATCACTGGTTGCCATTCTGTATTTTGTTAATTCTGTGTGTTTTAAAAAGAATTTCGCATAGATTGTTAATTCAAACTCTTAAAATTTGGCCTTAATTTGAATTGAACTCTTAAAATTTATTTTCCCACCCTTATTAGTGGACTCTGGTATTTTTGTCTTATTGTATATATATACAGACACACACTAAATTTAATTGCTTAGCACACACTAAGTATGCACACTTATATATGCACATACATACACACATACATATGCACACTTATATACATACACACATTGATGATTCTATGTTCCATATATTGTATATTCTGTTCACTGAGCCACAATATTATGACTGTGTATAGTAGGTTAACCTCATGTTTAATTTCAGACATTAAGTATGAAGTTCTATTAAAAATTAAAGATTTTTTACTTTAATCTGAAATATATAATATTTGTAGTTGGATACCTCTATGCTCAAATAGAAAATAATGCATAAGATTAAAATTTGAATGAAATTAGCACTAATTTATTTTAACATCTATAATCAATTTTTATGATTTCCAGCATGATTGATAGCAGAGGATCTGTATAATGAATGCTAAGAATCTCATACAATTTTTTAAAAAGGCCTTTCATTATATTTTCTTTATTGTATTCATTCATTGTATTGTCTTCATTTTAGCTGGTCAAATAGGTAATCCATATTTAAGGACTCTTCTACTCTTCTGTATCTTTCAGTTTGAGTTCTGTTCAATAATAATTTTTCACAAAACTTAATAGATTTCCTTAGGAAAACTACTTTGACTAAATAAATTTGGGGAACTGTGTAATTATAACCCTCTTTTAGAAGATCACAGTAATATTTTAAATGTCCCAGAGATTCCTGTAGTAGAGAAATTTGCTTAAATGTGCTTTACCTAGCATTTTTCTTACTCTGTAGGACATCTTTTACTATCTGAAGGGACATTATGATTCTGAGAAACATGTCATAGGAGCTCTGCATTAGGGTAAAGTGATTTAAGGAATGTCTCTACTATGTTAAATTAACATGTCTTTGGGATGTTGAGGGAGAATGGGAATACTAAAATACATGTTATGATTTCCTGTTTTATTTAATTAATCTGAAAAGTTAGTAACAGCTTAAGAATTTCTTGTGTTAATGTTTTAAGAAAATTTTGTTGTTAATGATTTATTAGGTAATTAGAACTTTCTGTATTCACAGAGCAGAGTTGTCTTTATAAAACTAATCTCTCTAAATTGCTTAATCAAAGTAAAATTGAATCTGTTTATTTCCAAGCACAGCTGAGAATATATTATAAAGAGATAGTTCTCAGTGCATCTTAGTACTACATAAAAATTAAAAATATAATTTTTGGTTAATTACAGGTGCATATTTCATAAGTGATACAGCCTATTTTGACTTTATCTGAGGGAAGCTCTTCCCTATTTAACAGTAAAATTTTAGATACTATCTTTTTATGGGTGTCTTTTGTTGCATCATGTATTTAGTGTCTACTCTGGCAGATATTGCTCTAAGCCATTTTCTTTATGACAGTACGAGTTCAAATATGTGAAATTAAGTTCATCTGCGTAATTTCATATAGAGCCTTTGAAGAGGTGATGTAAAAGACTTGTTCCCTAAGCAAATATTATTTAATATTTTATTTAAAGATTTGAATAGAAATGTGTTAAATTACTATTTATGAAGTCAAAAGCATTTAAAATATTTAGTTTATGCAGAGTTATATTGTAAGCTCTACATTTACTAGATGATTTGGACATTCTTAAGTTACTGGCTCAGCCATGTAACAAATTTTGATGTAGGAGTGGTCCAAATTTTTCCAAATATGTATGCATCACATAAAAATCTCTTCCACAGATTCTACCCCCATTTTTCCAGAAATTTCTTTGGCTGGTCATAGTAGGAACTATTTTAAAAAGTGGGAACTTCTGTTTTCAGGAAGATGGAGTAGATATATACATTATATTAGTCTCCTCTTAAAACAACTGAAAACCTTGAACATTGTATATAAAATAAAATAAGATTCTGAAAGGTAGAGAGAAGAAATACAGATTAAGGACCTGCGCACCCAAAGAGTAACAAGGTGATGAGTTCCCTGAAATTTCTTTTTCCCTGATATATCCCAAACTTGGAGCTGAAGAAGCTGGCAATCTGAAATAGCAATGAACACAGACTAAAAAGCCTGTACTCTTTAGTTGAAAGACTAGGAAAAAGGCAGTCTAGTAGTAAGTCTCTGCTCAAGGCAGACACCACAGAAAAACTGTAGCCTCACCTTAACTCATTCCACTTAAGTGGGGAGCCTGGACTTTAACTCTTCTGACATTGTAATAAGGCTCCTTGACCTTCCCCACCAAAGGGGATGACTTCAGAGAAGGCTGGATGTACAGTCAAGACTTTAATCCCAGCAGGACAGGAACAAACCTCCTGCCACTCTTCCCCTATTTTCCTGGTCCATGGTGATTAGGGACCATGTGGGGGAGTTTTCCACCTGCATCTAACAGTAAGAAAGGTATGCTTTTCTCTCTCCAACAGAGTGATATCAGAGGAGGCCCACTGGAGAATTAGGATTTTCATCAGCTCCCACCTGTAGCATCAGTAGAGGAAATAGAATTTATAATAATGAGATACTCCTATCCCTTACAGTGAAGATAACATCAGCAGAGGCCTACTAAGAAGCCAGAATTCCTACCCCTGCCCAACAGTAATGAGGATCCTTCCCTAAGACAAAAACTGTGGAGGTTAGAAAGCAATGGTACATTTTTTTTTCAAGTATCAAAAGAAGGGAACTATCAATCAGAATCCTATGCCCAGTGCAAGTATTCTTCAAGAAGAAGAAATCAGAACATGTTCAGATAAGGGAAACAAGGGGAGTTTGTTATTAGCAGACCTATCCTTTAAAAAAAAATGACTAAAGAAAATTCTGTAAACAGGAAGGGCATTAAAAGGGGAAAGTATTTTGAAACATTAGGAATAAAGAACAAGGTAGGCAAAAATGAGAAATGAGGATAAATGCAATAGATTTTCCTTCCTTTTCTGAATTTTCTAAATTATGTTTGATGTTTGACCAAAATTGCAACACTGTCTCATAAGTCTCAGTATATATAGAATGGTTTTTTTTTTTTTTTTTTTTTTTTTTTTTTTTTTTTTTTTTTTTTTTTGCAGTACTGGGGTTTGAACCCAGGGCCTCATGCTTGCATGCTCTGCAAGTGCTGGACCACTAAGCTGCACCCCCATGTATCCCCATGGAACAAGAAAAAAAAAACAAATGATAACTAAAAAACAATAAATAAATAAAAAACAATATGACAGACTTAGTTATATGTTGTTGTTGTTAGGTGCTGTCCAGTCAGGTCTGACTCATAGTGACCTTCATAAGGTTGTCAGTGGCTCATTGTTTTCAGAATTGCTTCTAAAGTGGATTGCCATGCCCTTCTCCTGTTTTTGTGGTGTTGAAGATCTAGCCCAGGTCCTCAGAGCATGTGCAGCAGCACTCTACCAACTGAACTAAACACTAGCTCTTAGTTACATGTATATGGTCTAAATATACAACTGAAAAACACAGTAGGTTAGTAAAAATGACCCAACAAAGTGTTGTCCATAAGAAACTCCATTCATATATATTGATACAGGGAGATTAGAAATGAAAGGATGGAAAGTGATATGTCATGAAAATATTAATCAGAAGAAAACAGGAATAATTATATTAATAGCAGATAAAGAAGACTTTAGGTCAAAAAATTTTCTGAGACACAGAAAGATATTGCATATGGTAAACATGTCAATCCATCAAGAAAACAATAATACTAAGTGTCTATACACCAAACGACCTGCTACAAAGTATGTGAAGAAAAGGCTATCAGAACTGAAGGGAAGTAGAGAAATCTACAATTTAGTTGGAGACTTCAACATCCCTCTCTCACCAATTGATACATAGAACAACTTTACAGAAATAGCAAAGTTATAGAACTCAATATCACTATCATGTAATAGGATCTGACATTTCTAAAACAACAACAGAGTATACATTCAAATGCCATGAAATACATACCAGGATAGACCATAGTTTGGGCTACAAAACAAACCTTAATAAATTTAAAAGAAAACCATAGAGTATGTGATTTCCAACCACAATAGAATAAGAATAGGCATTACTAACAGTAAGCAAACAGGAAAAACCACCAAATGCTTGGAAAGTAAACAATACACTTCTAATTAATCCACAGGTCAAAGGGAAAGTCTCAAGGGGAATTTTAAAAAACTTTTGAGCTGAATGAAAATGAAATTACAATGTGTCAAATTTGTTTCAAAGACAGCTAAAGCAAATTTGAAAGGGAAATCTATACCATCAAGTACTTCATTAAAAAAGAGCAAAAGTTTTAAATCAATGATCTAATCTAAGATTCCACTTAACTTGGAAAAAGAAGCTCGAAAGAAACCCAAAGCAGTAGAAGGAATGATATAATAAAGGAGCTGACATACTATAGTGACACCTGCACTTCCAGGGTCATTGCAACTCTGTTCATAATAGCCAAGATATGGAATTGCCCAGATGATCAACAGATGAATGGACTAAAAAATGTAGTATATATATGCACAATGGAAATTTATTCCACTGTGAAGAAGAATGAAATTATGTTATTTGCAGGGAAATGCTATAGATAATCACTTTAAGTGAAATAAATCATACTCAAATACCTCATGTTCTCTTTCATATGTGGAAGCTAGATTTATTTAAATGTACATATACATATATGTAAAATTGGAAAGTATAAGGGGATATTTTTGAGAGGAGAGAGGAATAATGGGAGGAACATAGGGCAGGTAGTGCAGGACTGAATAAGAGCAAAGTACATGATATAATTGTATGAAAATGTAATGAAACTCATTGTACACTAAATAAATTTTAAAGAACAGAAATCAGTAAAATTTTAAGATGGGAAACAGTATAGATAATAAAACAAAGAATTGATTCTTTGAAAAAATAGTAAATTTTAAAACCTTTTGCAAGACTGACAGAAAAAAAATAAGTTTCTAATATTAGGGATAAAAAGGATATTACTATAGATCTTGCAGATATCAAAAGAACAGTAGAATATGATGAACAACTCTGCACACATAAGTTTGTCAACTTAGGTAAAAAGAACCAAATCTCTTTTTTAAAAAGAAGAGAATCCTTCCTAATTTACTTTATAAAACTGTTTTTATCCTGATTTCTAAGTGAAATGGTTTTTTTTTTTTTTTAAGAAAAGGCCAATATCACTCATATATATGTTGTTGTTGTTGTTGTTAGGTGCCCTCAAGTCAGTATCCAACTCATAGCAACCCTCTGTACCAGGCAAAACACTATTGTCAGTGCTTCTCTGCTATTCATAGGGTTTTCAGTGGCTGATTATTATTGGGAGTGGGTTGCTGGGTCCTTCTCCCAAGCCTACAGCAACTGGTATTCCCAGGCCTGTCTCCCATCCAAGTACTAGCCACACCCGACCCTGCTTAGCTTCTTAGATCTGACAGGATTGGATACCATAGTGCTATGGCTACAGGCTCTCATATATATAAGATGAGAAAATCCTTAACAAAATATTAGAAAATGGAAGTAAGCAATACATACAAAGAATTATTCACCATAGTAAAATGAGATTAATTTCAGGGATTCAAAGCTGGTCAGTATTCAAAAATCAATGAGTGTAATCTTCCATATTAACAGGCAAAAGAAGAGAGTTGACATGATCATATCAATTGACTCAGAAAAAGCACTCGATAGAATTCAATGTCAACTCATGATAACTCAGAAAATGAGGAATTAGAGAATGATTTCCTCAATTTGGTTGAACAATCTACATCTAATATACTTCATGGTGAAAGATTGAATGTTTTCTCCCTGTAGAATGTCAGGATTGTCTGAACAAGAATATCTGCTCTCACCACTCCTGTTCAACATGATATTGGAAGTCCTAGCCAATGCTAGAAGGCGAGAAGAAGAAATAAAAGGCATATCAATTAAAGGAATAAAAGTGTCCCTATTTTTAGGTAATATAATTATCTGTATAGAAAATCCCAAAGCATCTATTACAGCAACACAAAACAAAATAGAAACAAACAAATAACAACAATAAAAATCCCTTAAATTAAGAAGTGATCTTTCCTATGGTAGAATATAAAATAAATACACAAATCAGTTATATTTCAAAATTCTGCAAAGAAAAAAAGTGTTTAGGTATAAATCCAAGAAAACAAAACTCACACTGGACCTATATGCTAAAAACAACAAAACTCTGAAAAGCGTATTTAAATAAATTTTAAGTAAAGAGAGATACTGATTGATTAGAAGATTCCATATAGTAAAGATGTCATTTCTCCCAAATTATATGTTTCTGATGCAATTATTGCCAAAGTCCAGCAAGATTTTTTGAGGACATGTATAAACTTATTCTATAATTTATGTGGAAGGCAAATGAACTAGAATAGCTAAAAGAATTTTTTGAAGAAGAATAAAGTAGGAGGAATTAGTCTACTCAAATTGTAATTGAATTACTACTTATCAATAAAAAGGTTTCTAGGTAGAGTAACCAAGGCTGTGTGGTATTCGACAGAGGGGTAATTAAATAGATAATGGAAAAGAACATAACCCCAGAAATAGATCCACACAAATATGCTCATCTGATTTTTTGACAGACATGAACTGAATAAGAATGATATATTCAAGAAATGGTGCTGGAACCATTGGACATCTGTATCACAGAAATGAACCTTAACTTGAACCTCACACCTTATACAAAATTAATTCAAAATGGAGCATAGACTTACATGTAAAATGTAAAACTTTAGAAAAAACAAAGTATCTTCCAAATCTAGGGGTAAGCAAAGAGCTCTTAGGTTTGATACCAAAAGTACAGTTCATAAAGAAGAAATTGAAAAGTTGAACTTCAGCAAAATTAAAAACATTTGCTCTCTGAAAGCCTAAGTGAAGGAGATGAAAAAAGAAGCTACAGACTGGGAGAACATATTTGCATACCATGTATCTGACAAAGGAGGCATATCTAGAATATATAAAGAACTCTCAAAACACATCAGTTTAAAAAAACTCAGACAGTCCTTAGGTAACTGGCAAAAGACGTCAACATTTCACCAAAGAGAATATGCATATGTCAAATACAGAAAAAGTTCAAGTCACTAGCTAGTAGGGAAATGCAAATTCAAGCCACAATGAAGATATTTTTCTTTACCTTCTAGAACGGCTAAAGTAAAGATAATGACGGCATGAAAAGCTCACAACAATACAGAGAAACTGGATCACTCATTCATTGCTGGTAGAAATGTGAAACGATACAGGTAGTACAGGTAGTCTTTTATAAAACTAGATGTGCAGTTACCACAAACCCCAGCCATTGTTTGTTGTTGTTGTTGTTAGGTGCCACTGAGTCATATCCAACTCACAGCAACCCTCATAGGGTTTTCTTTGGCTGTTTCTTCCTTCTTTATCTAAAAGAAATGAAGACTTAACATTCACACAAAAACCTGTATATGAGTGTTGGTCACATCTTTATTTTTAATATTCAAAAACTGAAAGGAGCCTGGATTTGCTCTTGGAAGACTACTAATGAGGAAAACGGCACAAATTATTAATGCACACATTTGTTGTTGTTGTTGTTGTATAGGTGCCATCGAGTTGGTATCCAACTCATAGTGACCCTCATAGGGTTTTCAGTGGCTGGCTGTTTCGGGATTGCATTGGGAGTGGATTGCCAGGCCCTTCTCCCATTTTGGCGGTGCTGGGAATTGAACTCGGGTCCTCAGAGACTGCAGCACAGTGCTCTACCAACTGAACTAAATCCTAGCCCAATTATGCACATGTAATTTGAATGAATATTCAGGAAAATATGCAGAATGAAAAAGCCAATCCCAAAAGGTTACATACTGTCTGATTCTATTTCCATAACATTTTTTGTGACAACATTTTAGAAGTGTGGCACAGATTCATCATTGCTAGGGATATTAGATTTGGTGGGAGCAGGAAGAGGAGGTAGATGGAGTTGTGGCTATAAAAGGAAAGTATAAGTGTTCTTGTGTAGGAACTGTTTACTCTTTCCAGTGGTGGATACATGACCCAACACAGGTCACAAGTTTATATAGAATGTAATACACACACCCATGTAGTCAAATGAGTATACTAAAATTGGGAAAGTCTGATTATGATAGGTCAATCATATCAATGATTAGTATCATGGTTGTGACAATTATACTATAGTTTGCAGAATGTTACCATTAGGAAGCTGGGCAAAATGTACAAAAGATCTCCGTTCTTAAAATTATATGTGAATTTACAATTATCTCAAAAATTATAACGAAAGGGCTGGTGGTGTGGCTCAGAGGTTAAGTGCTTGCAGAAAGCATGCATGAGGCCCCAGGTTCAACTCCCCAGTACCACAAAAAATAAATAAAATCACTAAAAAAAAAATTATAATGAAAAAATGGCTTAGTAAAAGTATCTAGAGTTCTTTTCCTAGTTAAAAGAAAAGCACATGTCCTGGAAAAAGTAGTTGAGTATATCTGTAAGGAAATATATTACTGTGTGTCAGTAGCACAAAATTGCTCAGTACATCAAAATCATTTAGGACATAATTCTCAGTGGTTCATTCCAATTTATCTTTTTTTGTTCAGTCTGAAATGTAAATATATTTTAACACTCATTTCTCCATTCAAATAAGATAAATTTTGAATGACGGAGAAAGAATTATAGACTTTATAGGAAGGATATAGATTAGTAGTAAAAATGTGAGAGAATTTATAGGCAGTATCGTACTTAGGTTATATCTTTTGGTTGCATTGTGCCTAGATAATTTGCACTAGCTATAAAATTATGATAATAATAGTTTTTATTTGGAGAAGTAAGAATATGCAGACTCTGTGTTCTGTACTGAATTCTGAAAAGTGCAGTCTAAAATGTCATGGAAACTTAACATTTTGTGTAATATATGAATGAGAGAATAAGCTCTACTAGATAAAATTTGTCACTCTGGAATGATAAAAACGATAGGAGTCAATCCAAAGCTAGTTTAGAAGCATGATTATGAATAATTTAGCATACCAAGGAGAATAGCTAATAGTTTACAGTTCTATTTTGTGTTAATAATAGTACAATGTTTATAATATTTTGTTCCACGTTTATGGCCTATGAACTACTTTTTTGAAACCTGAAGTACAGTGTTGCATGATATTTAGTTGTTATGCACATCACAGTAAGTGCAGATAAAAGTATAATGGCTGCATTAGTTCATAATTTATGTAATTTGTGGCATGGATGAAGCTGATTTTTCTAACTGACTAATTTTACTTATAATTAGAAATGGAGTATGTTAATTAGAAATAGAGTATGTTAAATGCAGCTTTAAGTAGTTTCTGGGGATGAAAAATAATGGCAGCTGCCTGAATCTGAGAATATCTACATATCCTCCTCCAAACCCCAAAATTGAAAGAAACATAAATGAAATCTATCTGACCCATAACTTCTGCATTATTAGGAGACAGAGAATACCATGAATCTCAAATTACCTGTAAATAGCAAAATATATTTAGTTCCAACAGAGCTTCCACTGCTGCTACCAGTGTATATATGTGGAAAGTATGGAGTGGGACATTTAAGAGACTGTAAAATAAAGAAGAGAGAAGATTGAAGTACTTTAACAAGATAGGGACAGAAGTCACCCCCCAAAAGAGAAAATACGACAGTAAGTGCCCGAATAGTGAGAATAGATTGGGACTTGGTAATTTATAGCACCAGCTATAGGAAAGGAGTTTAATAATGAGCAAGACTAGAAGTAGCAGCCTTGGTAGGTAAATGAAGAAGGGGTAATTCTTCTCAGAATCATAGCAGTGAAAAGAAAAAAAGAAAGAAAAACTAAGGATGCTACAAAAATGAAAGAAGATACCAACCCCTTTGTATTGCCCATTCAGGCAGCTGTAGTTTACTAAACTGAAGAAGAAAGTGCTCTCAAAGTAAACAATGGTATATGCAAAATGACTAGAGGAAGGGGAATCAAACTTTCATGTCCCTGTTAAAAGAAAATGGAAAGTCTGTATTGAAGTATTTCAGCTATCCCCTGCCCCAATCCCCTGCACACAAAAAACCCTTTAGGAACCCTGGTGCTGTGGCACATGACTTTAATCGCAGTGATTGAGGAGGCTGAGGCAAGTTGATGGCAGGTTCTAGGCCATGGGCAGCTTGTGTAATTTAGTGAGATCCTGTCTCAAAATAGAGAAATTAAAATGGCTAGGATGTGCCTCAGTGGTGGAGCATTTTCCTAGCATACACAAGGCCCTGGGTTAAATCTTCCTGTACCAAAAGGAAAAAGAAAATTTCAGGAAAATAACAGCAAAGTAGACTACTGTACCACAGAAGTCTAGACTGCAATATTCTGTGTCGGTCCATTCTCTGTTGCTAATAACACACCACTACAGACTGGGTAGGGCTAGGGTTTAGCTCAGTTGCTAGAGTGCTGCTCTACACTCTCTGAGGACCCAGGTTCTATCCCTAACACTGCAAAAATGGGAGACGAATGTGGCAGTCCACTCCCAAAGTAATCCCAAAACAACCCTTGAAAACCCTATGAGGTTTGCTATGAATCCGACCTGACTCGACGCCACCTAACAACAGCAACAGCAGACTGGATACATTACAAAGAAAATAGGTTTAGTTGGGCTCATAGTTCTAGTCCAGGGTTGAAAGTATGCATCTGGTGATGGCTTTGTTGCTGAGTATCACAAAGCAAGGGACAGAAAGCACGTGAGTCTGGTCTCTATTATAAAGCTGTTACTCTTCAGTCATAGGGGCTCCATGTGATGACCCTGTCTGTTCCTAATCACCTCCTAAAGGCCCAATTTATAAAAACCTTAGATGATTATGTTTCCATCCTCCTAATACTTTACAATGGGGATAGACTCCAACAGGAGTTTTGAAGGGAATAAACCATAGCTTTTTTATTTATTTATTTATTTTTATTTATTTATTTTTGCAGTACTGGGGGTTGAACCCAGGGCCTTGCACTTGCATGCTTTCCAAGTGCTATACCACTGAGCTGCACCCCAAACCCCCTCTTTTTTTTTTCTTTTTCTTTTTTTCTTTTTTTTTTTTTTTTTTTTTTTTTTTTTTTTTTTTTTTTTTTTTTTTTTTTTTTTTTTTTTTTTTTTTTTTTTTTTTTTTTTTTTTTTTTTTTTTTACTTCTTAGGGTCTCACTAAATTACACAGACAGCCTCTGATTTTAAACTTGTGATCCTCCTGCCTCTGCCTCCCAAATGGCTGGGATTACAGGTGTGCACCACTGCACCAGCTATAGCTATTTTCAAACCAAAAAACCTGGTATCCAACGTTTGAGAGAAATGGGTCAAAAGATAGGGAAAAAAAGGTAGTGAGAGTTCATCAATCTTAGAAAGAAACTGAAGAAAAGGCAAAGCTATCTTAGAAATGAAGAATAAGTTACAAAACACTGAAGAAAATGAAAATCTGAGAGACATTAACTGAAAAATATAAAGAAGTGAAAATCTCAGAAAAATATGATTAAAAGAAATCTGCAAAGGAACTCTCATAGGATCTCTAATATAATTGATGTTTGTGAAGGAGAAGAAGAAGCATGGAACAAAAGTAGTGGTTAAATTATAATCCAGAAAAATTTTCTGAGAATAAGGGAAATGTTAAATCTACTTTTTGAAGGACCCAACATCTATGTGGAAAAATAGCATAGAGCAATAAAGTCTGAGATGCATTTTAGTAAATGATTAAACTTGAAGATAATTTTGGCTATTATCACACTTCTGAAGAGCAAATCATGGCAGCAGAGTGATAATTTCAAGAACCTCAATGTAAGAGCTGGAAGTATAGCTCAGTGATACAGTGTGTGCCTAGTATGTGTAAGGGCCTGGATTTGAACCCCAGTACAAAAAAAAAAAAAAGAAAAAAGGGAAGAAAGTACAAGCCAACAATTTGATATTTTGCCATGTTTTTTTTCAATTATAACAGTAAAATTGAGCATTGAACAACTTATTGGATATTGCATTCATAAGCCCATGAGTTTGTTAGTGGGTGAGCTTAATCTAACTGAGAATCACTAGAAAAGCTTCAGCAAAGGGACTGTTAGCACTTAATATATAAAACTACAAAATTAAGGACCACATAAAACAAGGGTGGGAACATGGGTAGAAGAATGGTGTGAAATGTTGTATGTAATCAAACAAAGTAGAATACCACCTTGGGAAAGGAGAAGGGGAAGAGAAAGCAAAAGTAAGATAAGATTACAGACTATTGTGAGGATGAGAGACAAAACTGGCAGATCAGACAGTAAAAGCTTAAGGAAGGTTATAAGTTGTTAGGTGCTGTCAAGTAGGGTCCAACCCATAGTGACTCTCATAGGGTTTCTGATGGCTGATTATCTCAGGATTGTTTCAGGAGTGGGCTTCCATATCCTCCTCCCATTTTTGCATTGCTGGGAATTGAACCCAGGACCTCAGAGAGCGCAGAGCAGCACTCTACCAATTGAGCTAAACCCCAGCCCTAAGTAAGATTGAGCAGGGGGATAAAAGGGGACTAAGAGCACTAATGCGCCTGGATTTAGCTCAGTTGGTAGAGCACCACTCTGCAGTCTCTTGAGTCCTGAGTTTGATTCCCAGCACTGCAAAAAATGGGAGATGTGGCAATCCACTCCCAAGACCACCCTGAAACAATCAGCCATTGAAAACGCTGTAAGGGTCGCTATGCGTCAGACACAACTTGACGGCACATAAAAACAAGGGCACAAACAAAAGCATAAGTGGAAAAGTACTAGAACAAAATTTCTAATGTGGCAGAATACCAAAGAAAATGTAAAAAATAGCAAAAAAAATGTAAATAAAAGAACATGGTAAATATTCACACAATAATTGTACAGTAGTGACTGAGGTGAAACCAAAACTGTCAGTCATATCAAGTATGAATGTGCTTACATTGCCAATTGAAAGAAAAAGATTTTCAAGTTGGCTTATAAAGCAAACATTGTTAAAATTTGGTTTAGTCAAGAATGTGTTAGTACTAAAATCAAGAGTGGAAACTTTAATGAGGATCAAGATTTTTGCATGGTTTCTAAGTGTCATCTTACAGATTGCTTGTTAGCTGCAAGGGGAAGACTAAGAAATTTATAGTAGAGAAAATGGACTACACCTTGACCCAGATGATAAAGTACATACATATCACCAGTGAAGAAGTTAAAGATCTCATGGCTTATGACTGATACCCTAAGAAGGACACATCATACTTACAGAGTAATCTAGCAAGGAAATGTGTAAAATGACCCTGAACATGAAGAACACTATAAAATAAATGGTCTCTGATTTTCAAGAAAAAAAAAATCAATGTCATGAAAATAAGAAAGGCTTTGGAACTGTTGCAGATTAAAGAAATTTTAAGAGATGGACAGCCAAATGCAATCTGTGATTCTGGATTAAATTCTATAGTAGATGGGGAGAAATGCTATAAAAGGGCATTATTAGATAGTAACTGACAGAATTGAAATGTGAGCTGAGAAAAATACATTGTAAGTAGTAAATTTCCCTGAGTTTGGTAACTACATTTCTTATGTTAAAAAATAAAAGTCATACTGAAGTATTAAGAAGTAAAATAATACGTGAATTTACTCTCAAATGTCTCAGGGAAAAAACATCTAAGCATGCCAAGATGGAGAGGAATAAACAAAGGTAACATGTTAAAAATTAATGAGTTTAAGTAAAGAGTATTTGAGTGTTCTCTGTTCTTTAACTTTTCTCTAAGTTTAAAATTATTTGTGAAAAGGATGTCCCTAACCATGAACTGTGAGCCAGAGATCAATACATACTTTAATAAAGTAGAATTTAAGTTACCGGGGATTTAGCTCAGTTGGTAGAGTGCTGCTTTGCAGTCTCTGAGGACCTGGGTTCATACTCCAGCACCCCCAAAATGGAAGAAAGATGTACCAATCCACTCCTGGAGCAATCCCAAAACAGCCACTGAAAACCCTATCCGGGTCTCTCTGAGTCAGACTCGATGGCACCTAACAACAACAACAATTTTGTTACTCTCTCCCTTGCTTTTTTTTTTTTTTTTTTTTTTTTTAAGATACTGAGTGTTTTACCAGTTAAAATTACATCCATTTGGAAGTCCTGGTAAATTTGACATCAGTCTATGTTAAGCTGTAGGTGTGATTTCTTTTAAAGGTGTTTTTTCTCTGTTATGTTTTTACCAGATTTACCCTTTTTCATTCTTAAAATGTTTTAGAGAGAAAACAACTTGTTTTCTAAGTGTGCTCTTTCCTGTGACCTTGGGTAAAATGATTGGTCATGTGGAAAGCCATTATTTGTTTTATCCTTGTTCTTGCTGCCTTTTGTGGCATGAGAGAAAATAGGAAGTGAGATGAATTTAAAAGCCTTTGGGTATCTTTTCTTTCTTTTTCTTTTTTCTTATTTTCTTTTTTTTTTTTTTTTTTTTTTTTTTTTTTTTTTTTTTTTTTTTTTTTTTTTTTTTTTTTTTTTTTTTTTTTTTTTTTTGTACTTGACACTTAAACCCAGGGCCTCACACATACTATGCAAGGGCTCTACCCCTGGCCTGATCCTTCATCCTATTTTTAAATATTTTTTATCTTGAGATAATAGTCTTACTAAGTTATGCAGGCTGCTTCTGGCCTCGAATTTGTGATTCTCCTGCCTTCATCTCCTGAGTCATTGAGATTAGAGGCATGTGTGACTGCACCTGGCTCTTTTCATGTTTTTATCTTATTCCAAACTGAGCTATGTCAAATAACATATAGATAATAGTTTTGTAAGCCTTGCCACCTATTTTGCAACTAAGTCCATTTTGCCAACTCAAGTCCCTTTATCTTTGGAGGAAAAATTGTTCTATATCAGTAGAAAAAATATTTGAGGATACTTTGTCTTAATGATTACATTTCTTTTTCTTTATATGCAATAGGTATCAGCAATAGTTCTGCTTGGACCATGTGTAAAGAGAGCCTATCAAATGAAATTTGAGATTATGCATTCAATATTAATGTTGTATTAACTAATTTTTTAACTGTGAAAAGAATGGTTAAAAGTTAAATTTTTATCCAGTGATTTTTCAACAATATACTGAGTTTCTTGCTTTTGCCTTAAGGCTGTACAGACAAGAGAAAATCCCATGGTTCTAGTAGGTGAACAGTCCAGGTGCTCTCATTATACCTTTCCCAAAAGAGGAACATCTCAAATGTGCAGTGAGGAGATTATACAGTGGATTGCAATCTTTCAATAGCTAGTGCAGCAGTGGATAACGGACTGACCCTGACCATTGTAATTAAGGATGATTTTGTAATTTTTAAGCAGATGGATTATGTGAATTCTTCAGGGGACAATGTTCTTTACTGTACAGTTTTAAAATGCCTTCTACAAGATGATTGAAGTGATACATATGTTTCTGAGAAGTATAGAATGGCCTTTTAGTGTAAAGACTAGGAATTTTTTCTAGATTATTTAGTCAAATACATCAACATAAAGTCAGTAAAAATTAGGTAGAAATGACTACTATGTGCAATACTAAGCAAGTCAAATTTCATACGAATGCAATAAAATAATTTTTAAATATAAAATTTTAATTTTTATAGTGATAACATTATTTTGATATTGATATTTGTTTTTTGTTTGTGGATTTTGAGATCCTAATTTTCTAACCATTCTACTCACAGCTACTTTGGTAATTGCAGTTGCTTTTTTATTTGTGGTGTTGTCATTGACATAGTATTTTAAGTAATTATAAAACATCATTTTTTTCTAACTAGGAAGAAGCATTGCATGCATTTATTCAGCCAGAGATCCTGGATGGCCCAAATCAGTATTTTTGTGAACGTTGTAAGAAGAAGTGTGATGCTCGAAAGGTAAACGCCATGTAGAGATTAATACTTAATTACCTGAGGTAATATTCAATATTCAATAGCTCCCCTGCCCTTGTACCTTGTTTCTTTTTAGGGCCTTCGATTTTTGCATTTCCCTTATCTGCTGACCTTGCAGTTGAAAAGATTTGATTTTGATTATACAACCATGCATAGGATTAAGCTGAATGATCGAATGACATTTCCTGAGGAGCTGGATATGAGTACATTTATTGATGTTGAAGATGAGGTAAATCTTACATTTTCTTGTTATGAAATAATTTTCATTATCCACTTTAGTCAGACGTGTTTTTAAAAGAGCTATTTGGGGTAGGTTAAGACTGATGCCATTTAGACTGTCACCTTGATGGAGCTATTTCTCTTCTTATTTCCCAGTGCTTAGCATTGTAAAAGCTTTTCCTGACCACCATAAATTACATTTCAAATATTATTGCTTGATCAGAGTAACAATTACACTCTTTGAAAAGATAATAGGATCTCATCTCTTTAGAATTCTTCCTTGAATTTGAGTGATATTCTTATGTTTCATAATTCCAGACTTATTAAAAGTAGTCTACCTATGGGCTGTATTTGTGTTTCTGTTACATATTGAACATGAAACAAATATATATGAATGTATGAGGAAACTGAGTAGCATGGCCTTCATTTCTTGTATTTGTCTTAGTGACTCTTTTAAGGAATAAGATATTTGGGTTATTCCTACATAAGGTTTGTAGCTCTTAAACTGGCTAGGGTGGAAAGATAGAAAATATAAGATATTTTGTCTGTTCTCCTTTTTTAAATAGGTTTTTTATTTTTTCATTTGAAACTTTATTTAAATAGTTTGAGCATGAGACTTTGACAGACATATGATATACTGATCAGTTTCTTCCTACGTATTGACCTCCCAGGATTCTCTGGTTCCTCTACCATTATTCAATAAAAGTCTTATAATATTCTACTTGATTCTTTGGGGAGTTTTCCTGATTTCATTGTATGAAATATTTACAGTTATTGAGGATAGTTGTTAGAGAGTGATATATATTTACTATTTTCAAAACTATCCTAAGGCATTTTTTTTTTTTCTGATTGGAACTAATTACTAGTTTTTCTAGGAGCTCAAAAATAATTCTAAACATTCATCAAATTTTATTTAGTACTGTTAAGGACTAAGAGACAATGTGATAAGGAGATGTTAGTTCAAATCCTTGTCTTGGTACTTGATAGCTTCTTGACCCTGGATATTCATGTAAACTTTCTAGACCTCATTTTCCTTGTCTGTAAAGAAAATATGATAATTTCTCTTTTATAGCTATTGTAAGAAGATAACCTTAGATGAAGTAGATACTCAATGAATAGTAACTGTAGCCAGATAATGTTTTTAAAGGTTTCACTTAGAATAATGCCTCAGACACTTGTACTTAAGTCAGAAAATCTACCCAAAGTATGCCAGATTTTCAAAGGAGGTGTAATCTCAGTAGAATTCCTTACTCAAATATAGATGAGTATTAGATTGGTCTTCTGCATATGCCTAATATATTGGTGGTAAAGGATAATCTTTTCCAAGGGAAGGAAACTTAGACACAAAGTTTGACAAGTTCTTTTGAGGAAGTTCTATGTCTTAGTCTTGGGAGAAGGGACATTTTGTCCTAGTTGGAGGAATTTCAGGAATGATCTTTTTGGACTTAGGGTTCTGAAGTTGGTTTCCAGCTTCATTTTTTCTTGAACAAAATTTTCTTGAGGGATGAAGACTGTATATTATTACATGCAATGCCTGCAACCAAATCCTTGACAAAAAATATTTGCGTTTGTTATATATAACTTAATTCATTCAAGAACTTAATATGTAATGCCTTACATACATCAGGAACCTCCATCTTAGAGAATTCGCAGCCTATTTAAATAAAAAAAAATTTAGGTGTATTTATAAAATGTTAAAGAGAAAGCAGGGAAAGTGTTGACTGGCGGTTTCTGAGCAGTAGAATTGTCAAATTTGTGTGAATATGATTTTAAAACCATAAAGCATAGAAACATTGCACTTCTGCCTCATGTGCACTAAAGTTCTGGATGTTAGGTGCAATATCCTGGGGGTTTTTTGGACTTTTTGTTCTGTTTGGGATTTGAGAACAGAACAAGCTCATTTTGGTTTTCTGCTTTTATACATTTTGCTGAAAGAAATGGTAGTTTTATATTGTTACATTACAGTAACAAATGTGGGTTTAAAAAAATTGTCACTAATTTGTTGTATTAGAATTCTAAGGACATAATAGAAATATGTATAAAGTATACCTTTTTACTTAATTTTATATAAGATCTTTTAAGAGAAAATAAATTTAATTAAAGCAAAATAAATGCTTTTATTAATAAGAATATGTTGAATTTTGTGAAAATGCTAGAGGATATAGGTAAAAAGTTTTGGTAAATATATTTCCTTTATTTGGCTTATAATTTTAAGATAATTATGTTTTATTAAGAAATCTCCTCAGACTGAAAGTTGCACTGATAGTGGAGCAGAAAATGAAGGTAGTTGTCATAGTGATCAGATGAGCAATGATTTCTCCAATGATGATGGTGTTGATGAAGGAATCTGCCTTGAAAACAATAGTGGAGCTGAAAAGATTTCAAAACCTGGACTTGAAAAGGTACCTTTTATAGTTTGTGGGGTTTGGTTTTGGTGCTGACAATTGAACACGGACCTTTGGGCATACTAGGCAAGTGCTGTACCAGTGAGCTACACCCCTTGCCTCTTGTGGTTTTTAATTAAAAGAGAGAATAAAGTAATTTCTGATTTTCTATATGATTCTATAGCTCTTATACAATAAAGTTCTCTTTAAAAGAAGCTTCATTTCTTAAAAAGAATACTTCTTAAAGATACTGCTTTTTATGCATATACACAGATCTGTGTATATGCATGCGATAATAATTGAGCTGTAGGAAAAGCTATTTACAGGTGAGAACATCAATTTTTGGGAGATCCAACTGTAATTTATAAGCATGCTCCAGAATGAGTGCCTAACAGTCTGGAAACCATGATCTAGTGCCATCCCTGTCTTTAACATTGTAGCAAATCTTCAAGTCTCATATCTCCTCTGAGTGTTCTCATATCACAGAATGAGAACGTTGGGCCGGATTTGTTGATTTTAAAAATTGTGGCCATGGAACACTTGGGAAACAGTTAATAACAGAACTGATTTACTTGAGGTGGGGGAAAGCCAAAGTCCTCAGTTTTCCTCTCCTCTCTAGTAACTGTCCTTAGGTACTTTTAAAAAATGATAAACTTGCATGGCTTTTAATAGGAAAACCATAGAAACAAACAGTCTCTGGGATAGGATTTTCTTTATTCCTATGTCAATGACTTTAAGGTTTTGTCAAACCATTTCTTTACAGGATTACAGATAAAATATCTTGAGCATGCTGTGAATAATAAATCACTAACTTGAAGACTTAGGTTGTACAGGGTCATATTACTATAGAGATTTGGGGACAGTATTTAAGAATAGCCTGCAGCCATAGCCCTGTGGTATCCGATCCCGTCAGATCTCGGAAGCTAAGCAGGGTTGGGCCTGGTTAGTACCTGGATGGGAGACCGCCTGGGAACACCAGAAGATGTAGGCTTGGGAGAAAGACCTGGCAACCCCCTCCCAAAAATCAATCTGCCATTGAAAACCCTATGAACAGCAGAGAAGCACTGACAATAGTGTTTCCCCTGTTGTACAGAGGGTCGCTATGAGTCGGATACCGACTCGATGGCACCTAACAACAACATTTAAGAATAGAGTTTCACTAATATATATCTGTTTTTAGATTAAGGCCACTATTGTCACCACCATCACCTCTACCCTTGACCTTTTAAAATTGTCTATTTCGTTCAGGGAAGATAACTGAATGGGAATTGCTATGTAATGAATAACATAGTAGGTACATTGTAACTTAATATAAAAATTATTGCATTCTAGCAAGGGTTGGCAAACTATGGCCCATGAGTCAAATCTAGCCCCTTGCCTGTTTTTCTACATAGGTGGTCATGTTGTCTGAAAATAAGGAAAGTTTAATTTCTTCCCTTCCAATATGTATGCCTTTTCCTTTTTTTTTTTTTTTTTTTTTAATTGCACTAGAAAAGACTTCCACTACATTGTTAAGTAAGACTGATGAGAGACAACATCTTTATTCCCTATCTTAGGAAGAAAAGCTTTCAGTCTCTTACCATTAAGTATAATGTTGGGTTTAGATTTTTTTGTGCGTGTGGATGTTCTTTGTAATATTGAAAAGATTCATCTCTATTTCTAGCTCATTTAAAGTTTATTTTCATGAATAGGTATTGAATAGGTATTGAATTCATGAATAGCTCCCTTTTCTCTATCAGTTGATCTGATCATGTAAAGTTTCTTCTTTAGCTTGAGTTTCATAGATTAGTTGTCTAATTTTAAAATTTTGTAACTGTACTTATTTATAGGGTGCAAAGTGATAATTCAGTTCATATATACAGTGCACAATTATTAGAACTGGGTTTTTAACATTTTGGTTTATTTAAATAATATACAAAAACTTGCTGTTTGGCATGCATCAATAATTATATATATTTATGAGGTATACTATGACTTTTTAAAAAAATTACATACTGTATAGTGGATTTCATTATGGGATTTTCATAGAATCACAACCTCTGTTTTATGCTCTTTCTTTCCTTCTTTATCCCATTATTCCCCCGTCCCCTCCTACTCTTCCCCTTTTCCCTCATATTGGGTCCCATTGTATTTTCTGAACTTAGATATGTACATTTGTTTATATATACAGGTGCATAAATATATACATAAAACATATAGATTACATGCATATGTAATATGTAATTACATACATATGTAATATATGTGAATTTTTTTTTCTTTAAGATAGAACTAGCCCCCTCATATGAGTGAGAAAATGTGGTATTTCTCTTTTTGAGTCTGGGCTATTTTACTTAAAATGATGACCTACAGTTCCATCTATTTTACTGCAAGTGAAATAATTTCATTCTTTACTGCTGAATAATACTCCATTGTATATATACACACTACATTTTAATCCAATCATCTATTGATGGACATCTGGGCTGATTCCATATGCTTGCAGTTGTGAAGAATGCTACAATAAACATGGAAGTACGGATGTCCCTGTGGTATGATGAATTCTCTTCCTTTGAGTATATGTTGAGAAGTGGTATAGCTGGATCAAATGGTACATTTATATTTAGTTTTTGGAGGCATCCCCAAACTGATTTCCATAATGGTGTCACTAATTTACAGTCCCACCATTAGTGTAAAAGGGTTAATTTTTCTCCACATCTTCTCCAGCATTTGTTGTTTTATGTGTTGATGGTAACCATTCTAACTGGGATAAAATGGAATCTCAGTGTAGTTTTGATTTGAGTTTCCCTGATGGCTAGTGCTATTGAACATTTTTTCATGTGTTTATTGGCCATTTATATTTCTTCATTTGAGAACTGTCTGGTTAGTTCCATTGCCCACTTATTGGATGTAGACATCTGTTAAGTCTGGTTGGCCTAAGGTGTTGTTTAAGGCCATAGTTTCTATGTTGATTTTTTGCTTTAATGACCTGTTTATTGAAGAGAATCGGGCATTGAGGTGTCCAGTTATCATTATGTCTGGACCTATGTGTTCCTTTGTGGCCAATAATGTTTGATTTATGAAGTTAGGTGCACCAGCGTTTGGTGCATAAATATTGACATCTGTCAGGTGAATAGGATGCAAAGATTTTCCCCCATTCTGTTGGCTTTCCCTTTACTTTATTAATTGCTTCCTTTGCGGTGCAGAAGCTTTTTAATTTTATGTAAGCCCATATGTCAACTCTTGGAGTAGTTTCCTAGTCTACTGGAGTCTTGCTAAGTAAGTACTTCCCTATGCTGATGTGTTGGAGTGTGTTCCCCACAGCTGGTACCACCCTGATGTCTGATCTCATCAAATCTTGGAAGCTAAGCAGGGATGGGCATGGTTAGTACTTGGTTGGGAGACTGCCTGGGAATACCGAGTGCTGTAGGCATGGGAGAAGAACTCAGCAGCCCACTCGCAAAGCAGCCATGGAAATTCATAGCATTCATAGCTATTCTCTTATATGCTATTCATAAAATGGATAGCATTCTCTGCTATGAATAGCAGAGAAACACAATAGTACTGGGCATGGCACTCTGTCAGGTAGTGTTTCATCTGTTGTACACAGGGTTGCTATGAGTCAGACCTGATTCAGTGGCACCTAACAACAACAACAACAACAACAAAAGTATAGGATCATATCTGCACATAAGGACAATTTAACCTCCTCTTTCCTTATTTGTATCCTTTTTCTTTCTTTTGCCTGATTGCTCTGGCTAGAACTTCAATCACTATATTAAAGAAGAGAGGAGAGAGTGGACAACCTTATCTTGTTTTTGATCTTAGAGGAAAGTCTTTTAATTTTTCCTCATTTAATACAATATTGGGTATAGGTATGTTTTATATGGTCTTTATAATGTTGAGATATGTTCCTTCTATTCCCAGTTTCTTCAGGACTTTTATCATGAAGGGATGTTGAACTTTGTTGAAAGATTTTTTTGCCTCTATTAGAGATCATCATGTGATTTCTGTTCTAGAGTCTATTGATATGTTGAATTACATTAATCAACTTGTTTATGTTGAACTGGCTTTGCATCTGAGAAATGAAACTTACCTGGTTGTGTTGTCTGATCTTTTTTATGTGTTGCTGTATTTGGTTTACAAGAATTTTATTAAGGATTTTTGGATCAATGTTCATTAGGGATATTGGTCTATAGTTTTCTTTTTTTGGCATGTCCTTATCTGGTTTTAGTATCAGGGTGATACTGACTTCATAGAATGCTTATATAAGTGTATCTGACCTTTCTATTTTATGGAATAGCTTGGCAATCGTAGGTATTAATTCTTCTTTAAGGCTTTAATAGAATTTGGCTGTAAACCCAATAGGACCTGGGCATTTCTTTGTTGGAAGGTTCTTTATTACTGCTTCTGTTTCACTGCTTGCTATAGATCTGTTTAACTTATTCATATCATCTGGATTTAATTTTGATAGGTCATAAGTGTTAAGGAATTTATCCATTTCTTCTGCATTTTTTTTGGGGGGGGACATACAGGTTTCCAAAGTAATCTCTGATGATCTGTTTCATTAATATCTATTGTTATGACCTTTTCCATCTCTTCTTTTATTAATTTGGGTGTTATCTTTTCTTTGGTTAGTTTGACTAAGGGTTTATCATCTCTTTCTTTCTTTCTTTCTTTCTTTCTTTCTTTCTTTCTTTCTTGCTTTTTTTGCGGTACTGGGGGTTTAACCCAGGGCCTCGCACTTGCATGCTTTGCAAGTGCTGGACCACTGAGCTGCACCCCCAGCCCTTTTTTTTTTTTTTTTTTTTCCTTTACTTTCTGAGACAGGGTCTTGCTAAGTTATGCAGACTTCCTCTGGTCTCGAACTTGCAATCCTCCTGGCTCCGCCTCCCAAGCCACTGGGATTATAGGCGTGCGCCACCACGCCCAGCTATCATCTTATTTTTTCAAAAAAGTAACTCTTGTTTTCATTAATTTTCTGAATCATTCTTTTAGTTTCAATTTCACTAATTTCTGCCTTGATCTTAATTATTTCTCTTTGTAGGTTTGTTTTGGGGTTGGCTAGTTGTTTTTCTAATGCCTTAATGTGTATCATTAAGTTATTTATTTGGACCTTTCTAACTTGAATGTAGGCACTCATAGCTATGAATTTCACTCATGGGACAGTCTTTACCCAAAGGTTGTAGTAGGTTGTGCTTTTGCAATCATTTGATTGTTGTTGTTGTTGTTGTTGTTAGGTGCCGTCGAGTCGGTATCCGACTCATAGTGACCCTCATAGGGTTTTCAATGGCTGGCTGTTTCGGGATTGCCTTGGGAGTGGATTGCCAGGTCCTTCTCCCATTTTTGCGGTGCTGGGAATTGAACTCGGGACCTCAGAGACTGCAGTGCAGCGCTCTACCCACTGAGCTAAATCCCAGCCCCATTTGATTGTAGGAAGTTTTAAATTTCCTTTCTGATTTCTTCAGTGACCCCACTGATCTTTCAGGAGATTGTTATTTAATCTCCATGTATTTGTAGCATTCTAGTAGTTTTCCTTGTTAATGATTTTATTGTAATCTGATAAGATACAAAAAATAATTTACACTTTTTTATATTTATTGAGGCTATTTTTGTGAACTAAAATGTCTATTTTAGAAAAAGTTGCATGTGATACTGAGAAGAATGTGTATTCTGCATCTGTTGGGTACAGTATTCTATAGACATCTGTTAAGTCTAGTTGGCCTCTGTATTCCACCCCTAGTAGTGCCCTACTCCACAAAACAGTCAAGGGGCAGGGGTATCTTTGAGCCCTTCAGTCTTCTTCCTGCTAGGAATATGGAATTGCTGCTTGGAGGTTTGGCATAAGTTTCAAAGCAAAAATACACAGAGGGAACTTTGTTCTATGATGTCATTGCTGACGTGCAGTTGAACCATCCCTGGTCTGCCCAACTCTCATCTGCTTGTTGCCTGAAATAAAGTAAACTCTTGTGTGTTTAAATTATTGTTCTGAGCTTTTCTGTAATTGAAGCCCAGCATATAGTCTTTACCAATTCAGGTTATCAACTAGGTTGGCAGGAAAAAAAAAAAAAAAAAAAAAAAAGTCTAGTTGGCCTAAGGTGGTGTTTACGGCCATAGTTTCTATGTTGATTTTTAGCTTTAATGACCTGTCTATTGAAGAGAATAGGGTATTGAGATGTCCTATTATCATTATGTCTGGACTTATGTGTTCCTTTATGGCCAATAATGTTTGTTTTATGCAGGTTTATGTTTTATGCAGGTATGTTTTATGTTTGTTTATGCTGGTATGCAGGTACCAGCGTTTGGTGCATAAATATTGACATCGTTGTCTTCTTGTTTGATTATCTCATTTATTTGTTTGTTTGCATATTTTTGTTGTTGTGCTACTGGGGGGTTGAACCTAGGGCCTCATGCTTGCATGCCTTATAACTGCTGTACAACTGAGCTGTATCCCCCGCCCATTTTTCTACTTTTTTTACTTTAAGATAGGGTCTCACTAAATTACATAGACTGCCTCTGGTTTCGAACTTGTGATCCTCCTGCTTCCACCTCCCAAGTCGCTGGGATTACAGGTGTGAGCCACTAAACCCAGCTTGATTTTTCCCCTTTATTAAGAAGTAGTGCCTTCTTTATCTCTTCTTATTAATTTAGGATTGAAATCTAGTCTGATATTGGTATAGCTAGCATGCTTTTTTTTTTGGCTTCCACATGATTGGTGTATAGTTTTCCAACCTTTTATTTTCAACCTATGTCTTTGTGGACGAGAAGGATCTCTTAAATATCACATACTTTTCTTTTCTGACCTAGTTGGCCAATTGATGTCTTTCAAATGATGAGTTAAGACCATTTACATTTAGGGTAGTTATTGAGAGGAATTTGCTGTTTTGCGTGATTTATTGGCTGTTACTCTGTTGGCTTTGAGTGTTGCTTGTACTTTGGCCCTTGTTCATATTAGAGTTTTGCTAGTTTATTAAGTTGGATCCCTACTTCCTTATTAGCTTTGATTTGTTTGTGTGTTTCTCCCTTAGGTTCTATTCATTCCTGTGGTTTTGCATTTGGCTTTGTCTTTCTTATGTATGTAGTATTTCCTTGAGCATCTTCTGCAAAGCTGGTTTGGTGGTCATGAATTGCTTAAGCATATGGTCATCTTGGAAAGTCTTTATTTCTTCATCTATTTTAAAGGATATTTTTGCCAGATATAGTATTCTTGCTGTTGTTGTTAGGTGCCATCAAGTTGGTGACCAACTCATAGCAACCCTACATACAACAGGCAAAACAGTATTGTTAGTGCTTCTCTGCTATTCATAGTGTTTTCAATGGCTGATTGTTTTTTGGAAGTATGTTGCTGAGTCCTTCTCCCAAGCCTAGAGGACCTGGTATTCCCAAGCGGTCTCCCATCCAAGTACTAACCAGGCCAAACCCTGCTTAACTTCTGAGATCTGAGGGGATTGAATACCACAGTGTGACAGCTGCAGGCCATAGTATTCTTGGTTGGCAGTTAATTGGTTTCAGAACTTGAAATATATCAGTTCAAGCTTTCCTTGCTTTTAGGGTTACAATGGAGAGGTCTCATGTTATTCTTACGGTTTTGACTTTGTAGGCGAATTGGCATTTTTCTCTTACAGCTTTTAAAATGTTTTTGTGTTTGTTGTTTGTTTTTTGGGGGTTTGCTTTCTAATCTTAACATTCCCACTATAGTGTAACGTGAAGAGATCACTTCCAGACTAATCTAGTTAGAGTTCTGGATGCCTCTGTGGTTTGGATGTATATTTCTTTCCCTAAGTTTGGGAAAATTTCAGCTATTATTTCATTGAATAGATTTTCTATGCCTCTGGTTTCAAGTTCAGCTCCTTTTTTGTACCCCCTGTATTCTAAGATTATGTGGCTTTATCTGGTGAAATAGCTCCTGAAAATTTTGGTCATATTGTTTCATTTGTTTCTCCTTCTTAGAATCTGAGTAAATAAACTCTTCAATCTTATCTTCACTCTGTAATATCTTCTGCCTCATCCAGTCTGTAGTGCTTTTGACTATCAATTTTATTTGACTGACTGTGATATTCAATTCCAGCATTTCTGTCTGTTTTTTCCCCAAGATCTTGATTTCTTTGCTGAATTTTTCTTTTAAGTTGGATACTTTTTTGTTGATTATCTCAATTGCATTCATCTGATTAGTTGTGTTTTATTTGAGGTCACTTATCATTTTTATAAGTGGACTTTTCAATTGTTTGGCATTTCAAACATTTCATTATCTTTGATTTCAGTTGTTGAAGGGTGATGATCATTAGATTAATTCTCTTCATTTTGTTTTTTCATATTTCTTATGTTTCTAAGTTGGGTTTTGGGCATTCCTTAGTATGGTTATCTTTTCCTTGTTTATTTAGGGGTCTTCATGGTGAAGAGCCTTCTTTTGACATCTTGGTCTTTGGTTTCACTCAGCCTGTATGAAACAATCTAATACTGTAGTAATAATTTCGACCAAAGTCATATTTAACATAATTTGGGGTCAGAGGTTGTTTAAGAGAATTACCTATTGAAAGGAGCTAGTAGAGGTTGTAATGAGTAAGTTTAGGGAATGGATATTGATTGTAGAAAGAGATATCAGTAGATGAAAGATTGAATTCAAGATGAGATGAGGGGAATAGAGAGTTGAGTTAGCAGTAACAAGATGGGGGAGTATTGAAAACTAACATATGTTAAGATTGCTTGAAAATGTACATAAAACTAAATTTTTCTGAATTGTGTGTTTCTCTCTGAAATCTGTGTTTTAACTTTGTAAGTAAATTCTCTTCCTTAGTGTTTATATTTTACAAAAATATTCTTAAAAGGCAATAAAACTGTTGAGGAAAAGAAAAGAAGGGGAGATAGGTGAATGTTTGATAGTGAGAAAGAACATAGACAAAAATTAATCTGCTTATATACTCTATAAAATGTTTTTAAGGTTATACACAGATTATAAAAACACCAATATAAGCTTTTGGGTACATTTTTCTCTCTTTTCTTCCCCTCCTCTTTTTTTTTTTTTTTTTTTTAAACAACAGTAGATTTGGAATGTATTAAAACTATTGTTATGAAGTAACTGAAGAGGAACTAAAGGGGGAAAATGTTTGAAAATTAGATAATTAAAAATTGTTGAAGGAGATATACTTTGAAGAGAGGAAGAGAAGGAAAACAATGAAACACCCAAGGAAGTCCAGAAAGTAAAACAAACAGAATTCAACAAATAAAAACAAACACAACACAGTCAAACCAGCACTATACAAAAACAAAAACAAAAAAACAAGCCAGAAAGAAAAGAAAAGCAAAAGACCTCAGAAACAAACCAAAAAACCTAAAACAAACAGGAAAAAGAAAATGCACACAGCACTATGCTGCCTTCTGTTCTAAGTGTTTAGGAGTCTTTTCACAGGAATCTTTGCAGGAGGTCCCACCTACCCACCAGCTGTCTTCCAATGGAATTTGCCCAAGGATACCTCAGCTAAGATCAGTCTTACAGAGTGCAAACAAGGGCATCCCTTTGCCTGGCACAAACATTCCCTTCCCTCTTTCTTGGGATACTCTTAACTGGCTATGGGTGCCAAGCTAATCTCTTCTGGGTATCTTCCAGACTGGGCTTGTTTAGGAAGTCCCACCTTCCAGCTGGATGTCCCAGCTTCTGTCCAGCAGTCCCACCTTCCAGCCAGATATCCTACCTTCCTCCAGGATGTTTTCCAATAAGATTCAGCCACTGTGGAAATTTGGGGTTATAACCTGCAGAGACGCCCTCCTGTTTTCTTAATGTTGTTATTATTATTGTTAGGTGCTGTTGAACCAGGTCCAAGTCATAGCGACCCTGTGTATAACAGAATCAAACACTCCTCAACACTGTGCCAGGCACACAATCTTGTTTATGTTTAAGCCCATTGTTGCAGTCACTTGTTAATCCATCTAGTTGAGGGTCTTCCTTTTATTCATTGGTATACCACTCCCCCAAACATGATATCCTTCTCCAGAGATTAGTCTTCCTGATAAAATGTCCAAAATATGTCAGACACAGTCTAACCATCCTTGCTTACAAGGAGCACTGTGGTTGCACTTGTAGGATAGATCTGTTGGTTCTTTTGGCAGTCTATGGTATATTCAATATTTGTCCCCAGCACCATTATTCAGAAGCATCAATTCTTCTCCTGTCTCCCTTATTCAAAGTCCAGCTTTCATGCATATGATGCAACTGAAAATACCATGGAATGGGTCAGGCACACCTTCATCTTCAATGTGACATCTTTATTTTTCAACACTTTAAAGAGATCTTTTGCAGCAGCTTTTCCCAAAGTGATATGTGTTTTGATTTTTTGATTGCTGCTTCGGTGGGTGTTGATGTAGAACCAAGTAAAGCAAAATCGTGGACAACCTCAATCTTTTCTCCGTATGTCGTGAAGTTGGTTGCTGACCCAGTGGCAAGGATTTTTCTTTCTTGATGTTGAGGTGTAATCCATACTGAAGGCTGTGTTCTTTAATCTTCATCAGTAAATGTTTTAAATCCTCTTCACTTTCAGCAACCAGAGTTGTGTCATCTGCATAATGTAGGTTATTAATGAGTCTTCCTCTAATCCTGATGCCACATTCCTCTTCATAAAGTCCAGCTTCTCAGATTATTTGCTCAGCATAGAGATTGAAAAGGTATGGTGAAATGATACAGCCTTGATGCACACCTTTCTTAACTTTTAAACCAGGCAGTGTTTCCTTGTTCTGTTTGAACAACTGCCTCCTGGTCCATGTACAGATTCCTCATGAGTACAGTTAAGTGCTCTGGTATTCTCATTGTTTGCAATGTTATCCGTAATTTGTTGTGACCCACATAGTCAAATGCCTTTGCACTGTCAATAAAGTATAGATAGGCATCTGACATCAGCAGTAATATACCTGGTTTCACACCCTCTTCTGAATCCAGCTTGATTTTCCAGCAGTTCACTGATAATATACTGCTGCAGTCACTTCTGAATGATCTTTAGCAAAATTTTACTCGAATGAAATATTGATGATATCATTAGATAATTTCCACATTCAGTTGAATCCGCCTTCTTGGGAATAGGCAAAAATACGGATCTCTTCCAATCAGTTGGCCAGGTAGCTGTTTTCCAGATCCCTTGGCATAAGCAAGTGAACTCCTCCAGTGCTGCCTCTGTTAATTGAAACATCTCTATTGGTATTTTGTCAGTTCCTGGGGCCTTGTATGTCGCCAGTTCCTTCCAGGAAGCTTCCACTTCTTCCTTCAGTACCATTTATTCCTGATCAAATGCAGTCTCTTGAAATGGTACCAGTTCTTTGTATAATGACTGTACTCTGTGAATTCCTTCCATCTTCTTTTGATGTTTCCTGTGTTTTCTTAATACTCCCTCTATTCTGGCATGTACTGCTGCTGGCAGCCAATGTCTAGTTCCTAAAGACTGAGCAGGTCCCCTATGTCACCCTGTACATTCTCTCCTAGGGTGGCCATGGGTATACCCTGGGAGCCCCATTGGCTTACATAGCAGGGTCCAGAGACTTTCTGTGGATTTCCCCACTGATCTGCCACTGCCTGGTTTTTCTGTATCACTGCCCAAGCACACTGGATGGAGACTGGGGTTCTGCAGAGCGTTTTGTTTGAGTTGGTGGCTCTTTGGGCATGGCTTGTTTGCCTACCTAGGAGTGGGTCTCCCCTCCACCTGCAATTCAGCAGACCCCTGGTATTGCTTTTGAGTTTTACCACTGCCTCACAACCAACTCAGGTTGCTGTCTTATATGTTGTGGATGAAGCCACAGACCCACCTGTCCTTTGTTAGTGTGCTTGTACTCTGGATGTGGCTTGGGAGTCCATGCTGGAGGGGGACCACCATTCCACTGTGGGTTTATTCAGCATGGGAGGCTGTTTTTAATTTTCCCGCTGACCCACACGTCTGTTGCCCTGTACATCTGTCTCTGTTCGGGGAGGTGTTTTGAGGGAACGCAGACCTGTGGGGCTTAAATGCTGGTCTCTGGGACTCTCACTTGAGTTGGGAATCTGCAAGCCTGGGGCTTTCAGCAGTGCCACGTTCAGTAGGTGAGAGAGGTTGCAGATTTTCCCATAGGCTTGAGGCAGTTGTCTCGCAATTCAGTCTTACTTGGGGTGCAATTGTGATACACGTTCCCTGGTTCCCTACACCGATTCGGTGATTTGTCTTTGTTTATTGTCAGATTATTCAGCAGATGGGAAGGGGTGTCTGATTTACCTTTGGGGCAGTTTTGGTTCCCCTGTTGTGTTACTTCGAAACTACGTTAAGGATCATCTCCTTCGCTCCTTGGTGCATGGGACTTCCATTCTGTCAGTCTTGAATCTGTCCTGTCACTATGTTTTGCCTTTTATTGTCACTATTATCACTATGTTTTGCCTTTTATTCTTTATGCAAGATAAAGACTATTCTTTTCTGTCCTGCTTTTATCATTCCCCAAGTCTCGTGGAGGCTGCTGCTAGTCAGCCATCTTAACTGGAAGCCCCTCCAGTTGCCTAATACTGAACCAGATTTATATGCCTAGAATAAATCGTATTTTGTTATGTTTTGTTATGTTAAATAATTCTTTTTAATATATTGTCTAATTTGATTTGCTAGCATTTTTCAGAAGACTTTTGTATCCGAATTTGTGACAGGCATTGACCTAGGTTTTCCATTTTCATAATGGTCTTTGATTTTGGTCATGCTGAGCTCATGGAATGAGTTAGAGAGTGTTTTCCTCTGATTATACTATTTAGAAGAAATTGTGGAGAATTGATATTATTTCTTCATTAAATGTTTAGTAGAATTCACCAGTGAAATCTTCTGGGCCTGCGCTGAACTTTTTTATTCATTTTAATAGTTTTTTGTTTTATTTCATTTTTTGGTCATTTGTTTTGGAGCCTACAGGGTTTTCTACATACATCTATGAGCAGAGATAATTTTTACCTTTTCCTATATATAGTTCCAATGTTTATGTTGTTGTTGTTGTTAGGTGCTGTCGAGTTGGTGTCCGACTCATAGCGACCCTCATAGGGTTTTCAATGGCCGACTATTTCGGGATTGCCTTAGGAGTGGATTGCCAGGTCCTTCTCCCGTTTTTTGCGGTGCTGGGAATTGAACTCGGGTCCTCAGAGACTGCAGCACAGCGCTCTACCCACTGAGCCAAATCCCAGCCCTCCAATGTTTATAGCATAACTAAAATGTGAAAGAATACACTGAGTAAACTTGTAAACTTATGGTATATAAAGATTTTCTTTAGGTGATTTGCCACTTTAATTTTGTTTAAAGGAAAAGTTGACCTATAATAGATATCACAACTGTCATTTTTTTTTTGCTATGTATTAATAGAGAAAAGGAAATAGTCAAATAAGTGTTTTGTGTTCTTCCTGTCTTTTGAATTACTTTTATTTTTTCCTCTTAGAATTCCTTGATCTATGAGCTCTTCTCTGTAATGGTTCATTCGGGGAGTGCTGCTGGTGGTCATTATTATGCTTGTATAAAATCATTCAGTGATGAACAGTGGTACAGCTTCAACGATCAACATGTTAGCAGGGTAAGGAGGAGTCTTTTAAGATTATTGTGAAAGACAGAAGTACAGATGTCTCTAATCATCCATATGGTTCGTTTTGTTTTGTTTCGTTACTGGCTCCCTAACTTGTGCACGTGGACAGACAGGCCTCCAACTTGAGCCTCTACCTGGGACTAGTAGGGTTTGAGACAGAAGTAGTAACCTAATGATGCATCTCAAGTCTCATATTGAATCAGTCTTTCATTTTCAGTAAATTTCTTGCTTTTGCTTATTATAATTTTTTTGTTGTTTAGTTGGGGCTTGTGGAATATTTCCAAGATAGACTACTGATTTTCATCTGGCCCTCACTTTTCATATATGCTACTTATGCTTGATGTGTGATTACAAACACTAGAAATGACTGGCTGGTAAGCAGCCATTGATGATGATTAAATTTTGTGAATCACTATCTGTGATAGTCTCAAAGATGTGCAATATTTAACTCTGTAGTTAATATTGGATTACAGCTGGTTATGGTGGCGCATGCATGTAATTTCAGCACTTGTGAGGCTGAGGCAGGACGATCAGTGTGAGCTGGAGGCCAGCCTGGTCTACGTAGTGAATTCCAAGCCTGCCTGGGCTACACGTGAGACCTTGTCTCCAAAAACAACAGCAACAAAAAGATTAGATTACATATTGACATTAATGTAATGTCATAGATTTTACCCAAAAAAAATGATGTAATGTCTTTTTAGATAACACAAGAGGACATTAAGAAAACGCATGGTGGATCTTCGGGAAGCAGAGGATATTATTCTAGTGCTTTTGCAAGGTAAGTAATTTCCCAAGTTATAGTGTTTACACATTAGAATTAATTATAGCTTCTTTATGTTTTTTATCATCAAAGATTTAACCCAGGAGTCATCAGACTACAACCCATGGTCCAAATCCAGCCATCTTCAGAGTCTGGAAATAAAGTTTTATTGGAACACTGACACAGCCATTCATTTATATATATTGTGTTGATGCTTTCACACTACGATATAATTGGCTAGTTGCAACACAGACCATCTGGTCTACAAAGCCTAAGACTTTTTCTGTCTGGCCCTTTCCAGAAAACATTTGCTGACTCCTAACTTATTGATGGGGCTGGGGTTTAGTTCAGTAGATAGAGTACCTGCTCTGCACTCTCTGAGGTCCCAGGTTCAATCCTCAGCACCACACAAGCAGAAGGATGTGGTAATCCACTCCTAAAGCAATCCTAAAACAGCCATTGAAGACCCTGTGAGGGTTACTATGACTCAGATGCGTCAGACCCAACTCCACGGCACCTAACAACAACAACAACTGTGGTAGTCATTGTGGTACACAGCTTTGTTGAAGATTACTATGTTATCAAGAGACACAGAATCTTTTTATAAATCTGTCATTAAAAACAAAGTACCTTTCCCTTTCTTTCTGGAGTATCTTAAATTTTAATGTGTCTGTGAACAGTGACATGACTTTCTGGTTTGAAAAGAAAAAGCTCCACAATTTTAAATAAATATTTGATACTTGGAAATGGAATCTTTACATTCTACTTTAATCTTTTTTATTGTATTTCTCCTAGCTCCACAAATGCATATATGTTGATATACAGACTGAAGGATCCAACAAGAAATGCAAGTATGTTAACCTACAGTTAATTTTATTATTTATTTATTTATTTATTTATTTGTGGTACTGGGGGTTGGACCCAGGGCCTCACACTTGCATGCTCTGCAAATGCTGGATCACTGAGCTGCACCCCCAGCCCAATTTTTTTTACTTTTTTTTGAGACAGAGTCTCACTAAGTTACGCAGACTACCTCTGGTCTCAAACTTGCGATTCTCCTGCCTCTGCCTGCCAAGGTGCTGGAATTATAGGCGTGCACCACTGCGCCCAGCCAATTAATTTTATTTTAATCTGTATTGTAAATTAGTTTCTTTTGGAAACCCAGATAACTACTTTAAAGTGACAGAACAATTAGGGTTTTTTACTGTCTGGAAGAATTAATTACAAAGACTTACAAAATAATAGTAAGAGGTAAAAGACTCATTGAAAAAATATTGTTGGACTGTTTTTTAATACACTTACCCTTCATTAAATAAACTGGATATTTATTTGCAGTAAGATTGTATTACATGCAGTTTGGTGCAGGGATATAAACCCAGCCCTCATTACTTATCAGCTGCATGTCCTAGAGCATGTTATTTAACCTAAGTCTTTCCAAATCTATAAAATGGAAATAGTATTATCTTATAGGGTACATAAGAAATGAAATAACATTTTAGGCATTTAGCACCATATCTGTATATAGTAAAAACTCAAATGTAGCTATTATTGTTTTTTCAATTTCAAGTTTTATGGATATATTAGTATCTAAATTCTTTGAATAGGGACTCTAGATGGCCTGAAACTTTGGAAACATTTTTAAAAAATAGAGATAGGTATCTGCTTATTTGATTAAAAAGCAAGTAACTTTTATAAATCTAGTACACATCATTTGTTACCTTTTAATTTTATTAAGAATCCCAGAAATAATCCTTAATATGAAGCATATTTGTCATTTTAATTTTTTAAATTTTTGGTAGCTATTGCTTTAAAAAATTAGTTTTTATTTTTTCTTACTACTTTTGATTTACACAGTATTGCAAACAGGCTGGAGTGTGTGTGTATGTGCCTACATATATACACAGATGAGGTATTTGCTTATAGTCTTTTCATAATTAAAAAAATCATTATCTTTGATTTCAATATACTAATCATGTTTACAAGCTGCCATACTATTAATACATCTATTTTAAGCATTGTATTGTTTTTGTTCACATTTTTGTGAACCCTCATTATATTGTAGATTCAATTGGGGTGAGGCTTCACACTGATCTTTTCACCAAAGGTATATTTCAGGATCTATCATTTAGTAACTGTTCAGTAATTTACTCTAGACTTACTAAAAATGTAAGTGGAAATTATAACAAGTCATTTCAGAGAAGAAATTTACGAACAAAAGTAAGCAGTCTTACTATATTATAAAGAAACTGTATCTCTATCAAAATTAACTTGTCCCAGGTCACAGTTACCTGAAGTCAGAACCAGGATTTTAATTCATGTGTTCTGTGTAGACCCAGCTTTCCACTAGTGCAGTAACTCAGCACGGCTTAATCTATTTCTGTAGCTCTAGTTTTGTGATAAAGCACCAGAGGGCACTGTATGTGATGGGAAGTATTTTTTAGCTGAATGATAACAGGTATGCACCACCACAGGCAACTTGGGAATAGTTTTTAAAGTAGAGTTTCTTTCTAGAAACTGTATTTTGACCTTTCACAGAGACATGATCCTTTTGCTATCAGTTATTCTCCTTATTTAATGCCAAATAATCCTTGTTTTTATTAAACAGTGTCATAATCTCATTGTCACTTGTATTACTTTAAGTTACATGTGAAGTTATAATCATTAAAAAAACTTTCTTTAAAATAATTATATGTAATTCATATCATAATAATTTTCGTATACCTTAATTTCTTTTAACTGGTTGTTTAAACATAGCTGCAGATATTTTTATGCAAATGGTCTTGATAGTATTTAGAGAAAAATGTAATGAATTATCAATTTTGTATCTCTACTTTCTTTAGTTAGAAGGCAGCTAAAAGACTAGTTTGAGAACAAAGGAAAGATGATATACTATTAGAGGAAAAATAAGAAGTAGCATTTGTAACAGTAGTAGCAATAGCAATAGCATCTATTAAAATTTTTTTATATCCCAGGCATTACCTTTGTGGGGTAGGTGCTATTAATAAGCTAAAGAATCCTATATCTGGAGAAGTAAACTTGCCAAAACTCACAGGGTTGGATGGCGATGGCACAATTTGAAGTAGTAAATTATTTTATTTTCAAGTTTCAGAGGGGCTTTTTTATTTTAAAATTTTCTCAAGTTCTCCTGGAGTCAGGAACCATTTTGGATAATATGTAGCTTTTTAAAATATGACACGTGACTATGAATTTCTTATCAGTACCTCTTTACCCTTTCCCAGACAAACCTCAAGTTCTAAGTTGAGAGAAGGATCTAATTGAAATATATTTGCATGACAGCATAGTACAACAGAGAATAAAGGGAACCCAATTTGTATGGCACTGTCTTATCCTGTTGTTATGGTTAATAGAATTTCTAGAAGTGGATGAATACCCAGAACATATTAAAAACTTGGTGCAGAGAGAGAGAGAACTGGAAGAACAAGAAAAAAGGCAACGAGAAATTGAACGTAATACATGCAAGGTTAGAGTCTATAATTTTACTTTTAGTTGAAAAGTGCTATTTAAGTTTGCTTAACTGCAATTCTCATAGCTAACTCATTGGGTTGATTCTATAGACAGTTATACCATTGTGATCATTAAATAATGTTACTAACTATACTACAAAGGTAAAATTTTGTTTGATTTAACATATAAAAACTAAATGACATATAGTGACAATGCTCAGTGCCGGTAAGGCTGTAGTGAAGCAGGCATCCTCATATCCTAGTAAAGAAGAGTGAATTGTTAAGACCTTTCTGAATAGAAATCAACTAGTATTTATTAAGGCCTGTAAGCAAATTCATATTCTTTTATGTAATTTTTAAAAATTTCTTCCTAATGGAGTAATTACAGATATTATTTTCCAAACTAAGAAACAATTAGAAATATCCTGAATGTGTATCAGTAGGGGAATGATGGCATAAATTATGATACATGCTTATAAAGATACATACAATTGTTGCTATTAATGTTTCTGAATTTTTTCAAGATACGAGATTTTAGTCGCTGTCAATTATTGAAAACTATAGGCATAAGAGAGAATGATCTCAATTTTTTAAATTATATCATTTTGACAATTAGGAAAAATGCTATCTGCAAAAGAAGTTTTGACTCTTGATATACTGAGTTCATGATGATATTTTATATTTTATAGATAAAATTATTCTGTTTGCATCCTGTGAAACAAGTAATGATGGAAAATAAATTGGAGGTTCATAAGGATAAAACATTAAAGGAAGCAGTAGAAATAGCTTATAAGGTATGTTTAATTGTATTATTGGCCTTTAAATATTGATAGCTTGTATATCATGATTCCTACGTTTTAGTGTGGTTGATAGTCATATAAACACTTTATAATAAGAATGACAGTCTATTAATTCCTCTCTTTCTTACTCCCTCTTACTTACTCAGTTGATTTTGAAAAGTCCTTGCTCCGAGAGCCAGTTAAACTCTCTAGATCCTAGAATTAGAATTAAAAGAAAATATTTATTCTTTCCATTAATTTAGCAAGTATTTATTGAGTGCCTACCGTATAAGGCATTAGAGATACCAGAGAGAAGACACAGTCATTGTCTCATGGAGTTTATAATACATTGGCAAAACCAAAAAAATATTTAAACATCACAATTTATAATTATTTTATTGTTTAGATGCTATAAATTTAATCAGTAGTATATGGAGATAATTTATTCTGGGACTTTAACCATGATAAGGAGGCAGCTATGCAAAAAGTTAGGGATGAATATTCTGAGTAGAAAGAATGGCAAGCATAAAATCTCTGAGGTAAGGAAGTGTTGGACATGTTCAAGAAACAGGAAAAAATACTATGTTTAGGTTGTCTTGAATGAGCATAGGGTAGCATAAAATGAAATTAGAGACTTTATAGGAATAAAGTTTACATTTTGTTCTGCGAATAATGAAAAGTTATTAGTAAGGTTAGGAAGGTAAATAGAAGAATACTTCTTCACTAGATCATTCTAAATGCCATTCATGGTTCTTGACAAATTAAAATTTTTCCCCTTTTCATATAAACATTAACAAAATTTGATTAAAATTAAAATGATTACCTAGAGAAAAACTTGCATACTATATCATTTTGTTTGTAATATGGTGAGCTAGAGGACTAAAAATAGCACATAAGATAACTGATACTATTTTTGAAAGTGTGATCCAGCACAACCTATACCAGAATCATGTTTTATAAGAATCATATTTTTATTAAAAATGCTAATTCCTACTAATGAATCAAATAACACATTTTTAAACAAGTATCTCAGGTGATTCTTAGGCATATTAAAGTTTGAGAACCATTTGTATCACAAACCTGTTCTTGCATGGCACTTTTCAGTATTGAAATTTTACATTTAATCTGGGCACGATGGCGCACACATTCCCAGCGACTTGGGAGGTGGAGGTAGGAGGATTGCAAATTTGAGGCCAGAGGCAGCCTGTGTAACTTAGCAAGATCCTATCTCAAAAGAAAAACTAAAATATGTGATGAGGTTGTAGCCCAGTGGTAGAGCACTTGTGAAGTGTGTGAGGAGGCCTTGGGTTCAGCCTCCAAGTACTGTTGGGAAAAAAAAAAAGATAATTTAATTAATATCACCATCCCTCTCTCAACTATAAGCATTGGGAAGGGTGAAGTCCTGTCTGGTTTTTCTTACCATTCCATGTCCAATACTCTTGCCTGGTATGTAAGAGTCAGAGTTTGATAGGTATATGAATTTGAAGAACAAACAATAAAATGGATGGATGGCTCTGGATTTGCCTCATATAGTGAAAGTTCTTTAAACATAAACATACTGTCCCCCATAATTAGTAAAATATTACTAGACCCATGAGTTATCAATTGTATTCCAGTTGAATTAAGAAAACAAAAGATGCACGTTTTACTTGGTTGATTGTTTTCCCTTATGTTTCTAAGAGCAGTAGATTATAATACATTGGGTTTTAATTCGTTTAAGTTCAGAACATTAACTTTTTTAAAATAATGCCTTTTAAATACATTAATACATAGTATATATGATTCAAGGGATGATGAAAGATGGCCATTTAAAAATGATACTTAGGCTCCATCCATAACTTTGATGTCTTTGATGCAAATCATAATTATATGGATTTTATTTCTTGCTAGGACCTATTGGCAGGCTTATTATACACCAGACTTAAAACACTGTGTGTGTGTGTATATATATATATATTTTTTTTTTTTTGTCTTCCTGGGGATATTATTTTATTTTAGATGATGGATTTAGAAGACATAATACCCCTGGATTGCTGTCGCCTTGTTAAATATGATGAGTTTCATGATTATCTAGAACGGTCATATGAAGGAGAAGAAGACACACCAATGGAACTTCTCTTAGGTGGAGTCAAGTCAACATATATGTTTGATCTGCTTTTAGAAACTAGAAAGCCTGATCAAGTTTTTCAGTCTTATAAACCTGGAGGTAAGCAATTTTGTACTATTTATGAGTTGGCAGGTCAACACAAAAGAGGAAAACCCTCCACCAGATGGATTGACACAGTGTCTGCAACAATGGGCTTAAACATAAATAAGATCGTCTGCCTGGCACAGAATCGACAAGTGTTTCGATCTGCTGTACATAGGGTCACTATGAGTCGGACTTGACTCGACGGCACCTAACAACAACAACAAATGGGTTGTACTGGATTTAAAATTTTCATGAGAAATGCTTTGTTCTTAGAAATTAATTTAAATTTTTAAATGAATGTAATTTTGACAGGCTGGGAAGTAGTCAGCAACAGCTTAGAATTAAGTTGTAGATTACTTGATTATACACAGACTTTTTAAGATGAACAATAGCAACAACAAAACAACTAGCTTAGTCTTCCATGGGCTGGGATTTAGCTCAGTGGGTAAAGAACTACGCTGCAGTCTTTGAGGTCCCGAGTTCAATTCCCAGCATCGCAAAAATGGGAGAAGGGCCTGGCAATCCACTCCCAAGGCAATCCCGAAACAGTCAGCCATTGAAAACCCTATGAGGGTCGCTATGATTCGGATACCGACTCCACGGCACCTAACAACAACCTAACAGTCTTCCATGGGATTTTTCTTATCCAGTATGGGTAGTACTGAATCATTCAGTATTAAGTGGTCCTGTATGCTATAAATCCCTGAACTTATCAGCTGATCTCTTAGGAAAATTGATGTCCCCCTTCCGTGAAAGTATGTACCACTAAAGTCTCAAAAATAGATTATTTTTTAGGGTTTCTTTGGAAGGAGTAGATTCATGTCATTGTCAACATCTTAAAATTTCTCCTTCTCTACTTCTGCAAGTCCCACAACTCTTTTTTTCTCTCTTCATTAAATATGTCACATTGACTCAGTACATGTGGAGTTTTCTTTCTTTGAAACTGAGTTGGAAAGCAAAGTACAGTACCCTTAGTTTCTCTAGACTAGTCCCTAAGGACAGTAACATGGTCTTATATCCAGAGTTTTCCAGTGGTCACTATATGTAAACTATAATAAATAGAAGGAAAATCCATATATTTAAGTAATTTTATAAAATTCTACTGTTGTATTTTGACACTAACTTCCTTGAACCATTGGTAAATCAGAATTCAGATTTAGGTTCTACTTTTTATTCCTGAAAGTTGAACTTAGAAAACCTTATTCTGCCCTTTCAAATTTTATTTTTCTGTGGATCCCATGTACCTCCCTATTTGATGAAGGCTTCTCTATCCAAGGTATGTTAAGTATAATATTCTTCCAAAGAACCTGCCTACCTCTCTTAAGTGGGAAAATTTCACTTCTGAAATGTTGGTGGTGCCGTTTTCCATCAGATTCTGCCCTTTGTTTAGAGTTCCTCTGAGGGATTTTCTGAGCTAGATAGAAAAAAGATAGTAATTAAAGGATAACATAGCCAGGCATGGTGACATATCCCTATAATCCTAGTGACTTAGGAAGCTGAGGCAGGAGGATCACAGGTTAGAGGCCAGAGGCAGCCTGTGCAACTTAGTGAGACCTGTCTCAACTGAGGAAAAAAATGGGACTGGAAGTACAGCCCATGACAGAGCACTTGCAAAGTATGAGCAAGGCCCTGTATTCAGCACCCTAGTACAGCACGGGAAAAAAATAAAAAGGATAACATAAATCATCAATGAAACCAATACTTTTTTTAAAAAAAGATTCTAATGTTTTACTTTGTGGATTGTAAGACTTATAAAGTAATTTCCATTCATTATTTATCAAGATCTTAGCAAAATTTTGTCATTTAGATTAACAACATAGGAAAATTGAGGATTGGCATATATTACATAGAAGAGGTTAAAACAGAACATTAAACGTTGTGTTTGAAGATAATTTGTTTTCCAAAAGAGTAAAAGTTTAGTTATAAACACAATCGAAAAACAGAAGAGGAGAAGATAGTGTTAAATTTTAAGATGAAAGATTTAAGTAAAAACAAAACAAACATAAACCAGACTGGCTTTTGTGAAGAATTTTCCATAGGGTATAAAGAATATTATTTGAGGAGGTGAAGTCTGATTATGAACAAAATCATGGATGGTTTAATGAAGGTTGTTTAAAAGCAATTAAAGTTTATATAGCCTCTATACTATTTGTTTTACAACCTATAGTTATTTATATTTATTTAATGTTGTAGTTTTGGTTTATATTTGGTACTTTACATTTGTATTTTACACTTGATCTTAACCAAAAGTCCAAGAACTGATTGTACGTATATTTTTAATGTGTTTGATAAGTTTGATTGTGGTATTATGTTTTAGAAGAAAACAAAACATACATTCTTAAAACTTACCTTTTGACTTTTGTATGTAGTGAAAACTACTATTTAACATTTTTGAAGAGATCTTAGAGAACTCTTTTATTAGCCTCTTTTCCGTTTCTATATATATTTTTGCTTGTTAGGATAAATTGTGAAGAAGTTCATAACATGCATTATATGTGCCTAACAACATATACCTACCATATTAGGTAACTAGAAAATACTGTCTGTGTCATCTATCAGAAACATTAAGAATGCAATGTTCGTGTGAAATACATTTTAAAAAATATCCTCCAATTATCTTCCTTTGTCTTTAAATGTGATAGAAGTGATGGTGAAAGTTCATGTTGTTGATCTGAAGGCAGAAACTGTAGCTGCTCCTATAACTGTTCGTGCTTACTTAAATCAGACAGTTACAGAGTTCAAACAACTGATTTCAAAGGTAAGTTTTAAAATTTATCAGTGAATATTTTTGAATATCTGCTATGTATGAGGCACAATATGGTAATTATGACTAAGATGTAGCATCTGTAGTAAAGAGACAATATTTATAGTTAGAACACAACTATGAGGAAAGGAGGATAAATTTGAATAGAAGACACAGTGGGCACAAGATAGAAGTAAGAAAGCATGAGGGAAGTGCACAGGACAATGGCTTGGAAGCATTGGCTGGATATTGTGCAATATGTGCCTGGAGATGTGTATTCAATTTATTGCATAGAGAGCTTTAAACAATAAACACAAAAGTTTAGACTTTCTTTTGTACAGCAGTAAGAAGTGGATTTTTTGTTTTCTTTTTAAGAATAGCAGTTATGTGATCAGATTGGTGCTGCAGAATGGTAGGTCCAGTGACACTAGACTGGTGCTACAAATAAATTGAGAGAGAATTAGGAATGGAGAAAGCTGCTGAAGTTATTCAAGTAAAGGCATATGACTGGAGATAAGAAAAGGCTTATGTGAGGGAGTGAGTATGCAAATGCTCTGCAAAATTTGTAATTGGTAAATGTTGGAGTAAGATAGGAACACTGATGACCTGAAGGATTTCAGTCTTAGGTAACACAATGGTCATAATGTATTACTGTTGTTGTTAGGTGCCATCGAGTCAGGTCCAACTCATAGCGACCCTCATAGGGTTTTCAATCGAGGATTGTTCTGGGAGTAGATTGCCGTGTCCTTCTCCCATTTGCACAGTGCTAGAGATCAAACCCGGGTCCTCATAGATTGCAGAGCAGCACTCTACCAACCAAGCTAAACCCCATCTTAGCAATAAATAAGTGAAGTTGCAGAAGCAGATTTGACAGGGAAAATGATGAATTACATTAAGTGGTAGTGAGTTATAAAGAACATAGGCACATTCTAAATTTTTGAGCTGGAAAAATATGATGGAAGCAATCAAATTTCTTTGGGCAAATGGACTAAAGTCTAGTTCACACAATGATGATTATTCTTTTAATGATCTTGTACTTTATAGAATCTTGAGCACACAACCATAGGCAAAACATTTTCAGGGTTCCTGAACTTCAGATTAAGAACTCTTGGTATAGTGGAAATCATTCAATAATTGCAAGTCAAGAAATTGAGTCCAGTTTTCAGCCATTCATCTTATGGTAGTCTTGTGTTTTATCTCATTACCTGAGGGTTTTAATTCCTGTATAACAGGGTTGCTGTGACCATTAATAAAAAATAAATGCTGTTTGTGAAAAAAATTATAAAAGTATGTGAGAGTTGATGGTTATAATTACATTTAAAAGAGTGACTTCTAAACTTTTGCCAAAGTAATAATATCCAAGAATCAAATCATGTTTTGAAATCATGTTTTATGATTAAATTACTCATAAATATATACTGTGTTAATATCTTTGCTCTGTACATTTAAAAATATAGATGCAAATGTAAAAATGTTCAATTTAATGGAAAGCATAAGCACTCAGATGGGTACATGAAACACCACCAACAACAAAATAACATATTTGTTTCCTCCCTGATAAAACTAATAACCTTGCTGGGGAAAATATATTTAGAGAATAAATGCAGTCATAAAATGTTATAAAGTATAACTAAACCGCCTAAGAATTTAGTGTCTGTAACTGATACCATTAGTTCTATTTATCCTGTGCAGTGGCACACACCTATACTTAGGAGGTAGAGGCAAGAGGACCTTGAGTTCAAGGACAGAGGCAGCCTGCACAACTTAGTGAGACCCCAACTCAAAAAATAAAAATAATGGACTAGAGGTACACCAGAGGTAGAGCACCTGGAAAGTATGTGCAAGGCCCTGGGTTCAGCCCTCAAGTACTGCTCCAAAAAATGAGAAGAAAACAAATTATGTTTTTTAAAATGTAGCTGGGTGTACTGGTACACTCCCATAATCCCAGCAACTTGGAGGAGGATTGCATGTTCAAGGCCAGAGGCAGCCTGCACAATTTAGTGACACACTGTGTCAAATAAAAATACTTTTTTAAAAGGGGGTGGGAGGAGAGTGCTAGGAATATAGCTCAGTGGTAGAACACTTGCCTAGCATGCATGAGGCCATAGGTTCAACCTCCTAGGACTGCAAAAATTAATTAAAAGTAATTAATTAAAGTAAAATAAAATTAAATTATTTTTATCTGCTCAATTTATATGAAATTCATGAAATGACTCCAACAATAACATGGGGAAAAAAGTATTATTAGCTATTCACCGAATACAACAGAACTTCAGGGTATGGTACTGCATGCCTGTAATCCCAGTATTTGCCTGTAATCCCAGCATTCAGGAGACTAAGGCAGTAGAATAGTAAATTTCAGGCCAGCAAAAACAACAAATAAATAGCCTATTCACAACTCAAAGAGTCATCTCTCAAAGAGTCAGTTACTCAATCCCTTGGAATCATATTGCCTCATGTGTGGTAAGTTTGACAGGAATAGAATCTTTAGGGAAAGTCTTTACCTTTAAAATCATTTCACAGCATACATTTACAAGTGATAATTCTCTAATTTACGGCATGGGGCTGGGAGTCAGCTCATTTGATAGAGTGCTGTTCTGTGTACTCTGAGGCCCTAGGATTGATCCCCAGCACTGCTAAAATGGGAGAAGGACCTGGCAGCCCAATCCTGAAACAGTCTGCTATTGAAAACCCTTGGAGTAGCAGAGAAGCACTGACATAGTGCCCGTTATGGCACAGTGTCAGGGAGTGTTTCATTCTGTAGTATATAGGGTTGCTATGAGTCAGAGTCGACTCGATAGCACCTAACAATAAAAATTTACAGCAAAATTATGTATGTGACTAAAAAAATTTGTTAGATTTTCCAAAAACTTTCAAGCCAGAACTAAAGTTATTTTTGTCTTAATTACTGGGGTTTGAATCCAGAGCCTCAGGCATGCTAGACAAGTGCTCTACCAGTGAGCCACACCCCCAACTTCTTTCATGTTTTTTATTTTGAGACAGGATCTCAGTAAGTTGCACCGAGCAAGCACATCTGTCCTCAGACTCATCCTCCTGCCTTAACCTCCCAAGGTCCTAGGATTATAAGCATGTGCCATGGCCACCAGCTCTTTTTCTTTTTCTTTTCTTTTCTATATATATATATATTTTTTTTTTTTTTTTAAGGTGTTGGCGATCTATCCCAGGGACCTGCTCTGATACTTTTAAGAATTCAACAGTGTTTTCCTGTATTTTTAAGTCAAGCTGAATTACTTATGAAAGAGTTCTTTTTTATTATTTATTAAATAATTTTTGTTGTAGGCCATCCATTTACCTGCTGAAACAATGAGAATAGTGCTGGAACGCTGCTATAATGATCTGCGTCTTCTCAGTGTGCCCAGTAAAACCCTGAAAGCTGAAGGTTTTTTTAGAAGTAACAAGGTATGTCTTCTGTTTTGTTTTGTTTTGTTTCCATTGCTGTTTTCTATGTTGGTGATAAACTAAGTTCAATATTATAAGTCTTGCCTCTAGAACTACCCACATCTGTCTGAAACTGACATTTTAAATACTCCTGCCCTTCTAATGCCTGTAGCTATACCACTTTGGCATCTGATCCCATTAGATTTCAGAAGCTAAGCAGGGTCGGCTCTCATTAATACTTGGATGAGAGACCCAGTGCTATAGGCTTAGGAGAAGGACCCAGCAACCCACTCTGAAAAAACAATCAGCTACTGAAAACACTATGAATAGCACAGAGAAGCATGTTCTGCCTGTTGTATGTAGGGTCGCTATGAGTTGGACACCAACTCAGCGGCAACTGACAACAACATAGTTGGATCAGAGTAGGCTTTTTTTCTCTTCCTCTGAATCACTCTAGCTGCTTTTCCTTTTCTTTGCTTTTGTTCATGTGCACTGTCACTTGGAATTTTATTTCTCATATCCCTACATTGAGTTTTCAAGCCCCAAGTTAGTTTTAGCTCTTGGGTGAAGGCTTTTGATATCTACCCTCCATGATCATGTCTTCTGAATTTTATTCCTTGTGTTTTTTACATAAGACAATAGTTCATAGTGAGAGTGAGAGGCATGCCTAGTGCAGAGAAAATTATAATCTTGGATTCATTTAACATTATTCTCTTTGCCTACTCATTTATCTCTGTCAGGAGAAAGTTCATGCTGATCCTTTTGCTTTATCTCTTGATATCATTCTGTGTTCCATCATTTCTCATATGTGTTTGTTCCTGATATCATTGGTTCACCCTAGATAAATTGCATTCAAAAGTTTATTTGCCATCTTTTATTTATCACCTTTGTCAGTCTCATTCATCTTAGTGCACTTTTGTCTTTTATCTCACTTAACCTTTTTCAGTATTATTTTATTATTCCTATGGTATAATTGTTGTTGCCTATATTTTCTTCTAATACTTTAGTGTATGGTATTTGTATGCTCGTATGCTGTAATCTACCCTCATAAGATTGTAAGGTAAGGCACGTGAGAGGCAGGTTTTTTCCTTAAATGATTAGCTAGTACCTTTGACTTGTATCATTTAAATAATTGTGTTATCTTTTATGCAAAACCCAGCATGCTGTTAATAACTTCGGAACTTATGTGTATGCATTTTGGTTTTTTAAAAATCTATTATTATGGAAAATTTCAAGCATTCAACAGTAGGTAGCATAGTATAATGACCTATGTCCCTATTACCCAGCTTCTACAATTACCAATTCTTTTTTCACCTGTATTTAACTACCACCTACCCACAGATTATTTGAAAAGCTTTCCCTACTTATCATTTCATCTATGAATAATATAAACATATATCTCTTCAGGATAAGAACTCTTTTAAAAAATAACTGCAATTACATTATAAATATGAAAAATTTTAAAGATTTATTAATCAATATCTGATAGTCAGATTTCTCTGATTATCTTAGAAAGTCTTTTTCCCAGTATGGTTTGTTAAATCAGGATCCAAATAAAGTCCATAATATGTTTCTCTAGGGCTTTTTTTTTTTTTTTTTTTTTTTTTTTTTTTTGGTGGTACTGGGGGTTGAACCCAGGGCCCTGTGCTTGCATGCTCTGCAAGTGCTGGACCACTGAGCTGCACCCCAAGTCCATTTTTTTTTTTTTACTTTTTTGAGACAGGGTCTCGCTAAGTTACTCAGACTGCCTCTGGTCTCGAACTTGCAATCCTTCTGCCTCTGTCTCCCGAGCCACTGGGATTACAGGCATGCACCACCGTGCTCAGCTCTCTAGTTTATTTTGAGCCACAAATTCCCGTGTCATTTTTGTTTGCTTCCTTGCAATTTATAATTCTGCAACACAATCATTTGCCCATTAACTTTCTCTATAATCTGGATTTTGGTGTTGTTTTCCCAAGGTATCTTTATATATGTTCCTGTATCTCGATTCATTAAACTTTGATTTCCTAAAAGGTAGCATGTATGAGGTGTGATCAAAAAATATGGTGAATATTTAAATTTTAAAAGTGTGTTATTCATGAAAGAGGACTTCCAGAATTACTTCAGAAGGTGGCAAGAATGATGGTATAAATGAGTTTGAGGCCAGGCGGAGTATTGTGAGGGGAAGAATGGTGATGTATCTTTCACTGTAATAATATTTTTCTTTAAACATTCACTGTATCTTCTGTTTATAACTTGTATAATACAAAAACTTTCTGAAAATAGGCAGCCAAATAAAAAAGGTGTGTCTGTATTTTTGGGTCTATCTGTCCATGTCTAGTATAGTTTCATGGCTAGTTGCAGAAGACATACATATGAGCTTAATGTTTGTTTAATTTAGTCTCCAAGACAATGCCGTGTTCTTTAGAATCTATTGTCACAAATTTTATAACTTATTGTTGATTGGCTTATATTGATGTGATGTTATTCTTAGGATGAATGAGAATGTCACTAAAATTAATGATGTAAAATAATTCTTTGATTATCTAGGTGTTTGTTGAAAGTTCTGAGACTTTGGATTACCAAGTGGCCTTTACAGACTCTCATTTATGGAAACTCCTGGATCGACATGCAAATACAATCAGGTTATTTGTTTTGCTGCCTGAACAATCCCCAGGATCTTACTCCAAAAGGACAGCATACCAGAAAGCTGGAGGTGACTCTGGTAATGTGGATGATGATTGTGAAAGAGTCAAAGGACCTGTAGGAAGCCTAAAGTCTGTGGAAGCTATTCTAGAAGAAAGCACTGAAAAACTCAAAAGCTTGTCACTGCAACAGCAGCAGGATGGAGATAATGGGGACAGCAGCAAAAGCACTGAGACAAGTGACTTTGAAAACATTGAATCACCTCTCAATGAGAGGGACTCTTCAACATCTGTGGATAATAGAGACCTTGAGCAGCACATTCAGACTTCTGACCCAGAAAATTTTCAGTCTGAAGAACGATCAGACTCAGATGTGAATAATGACAGGAGTACAAGTTCAGTGGACAGTGATATTCTTAGCTCCAGTCACAGCAGTGATACTTTGTGTAATGCAGATAATGCTCAGATTCCTTTGGCAAATGGCCTTGACTCTCACAGTATCACAAGTAGTAGAAGAACTAAAGCAAATGAAGGGAAAAAAGAGACATGGGATACAGCAGAAGAAGACTCTGGAACTGATAGTGAATATGATGAGAGTGGCAAGAGTAGGGGCGAAATGCAGTACATGTATTTCAAAGCAGACCCCTATGCTGCAGATGAAGGTTCTGGGGAAGGACACAAATGTATGTACTTCAAAAGGAAAAGGCTCTTTGGAACAGAACCCATTTTTCTCACTTTTTAAAGTTTTAGCTCAGTATTAGGTATTTGGTTCTAAGATCACATATAACTTCTTAGACTATACGATAATTGACTTTTCTTTCATTTTCATTGCAGTTACAGTGAACAATGTTCTTAGATCTGTGCACTACATTAGACAGTAATTATGTCAGAACTCTGGTGAAATAAGTTTTTTTAAAAAGTATGCATTAGGAAAGAATTATGGTAAGAGTATTAAATAAAATAAAAAACAAGGAATACTAGGTATGGTGAATGTTTAAATTAAAAATTTACTACCCACAAAAGAGAGCTTCCAGAACTATTTCAGAGAGTAGCAAAAATGATGGGATAAGTGAGTCCAAAGGCAGGGGAGTGTTTTGAGGGGGATTAATGGCAATGTGTCTTTTACTTTTTTTTCTTTAAACATTAATTGTACTTTTTGTTCATCCTTCATAGTTTAAAAAGTAAATAATATATCCCCTCAAAAAAGCCCTGATGCTTTAGAAAATTTAATACTCAATGCCCAGGAAAACTTTTTATTTATTTATCCTTTCTCCATCCCCAGTGCAAACAATTCCTTTCTCACATCCCTAAATGGGAATGTTAGCAAAAGGAAAAAGGCTTTTTTAAATTACTACTTTAAGTAAGTCTTTTTTTTTCTTTCTCTCTTTTGTCATTTTTTCCTTCCTTCCTCTGTTTCTTCCTCCCTTCTTCCCTTCCCTTCCCTTCTTTCCCTCCCTCCCCTCCTCCTCCTCCTCCTCCTCCCTCCTCTCTCTCTCTCTCTCTCTCTCCCCCCCTCCCTCCATCCCTCCCCCTTCCTTCCTTTCTTCCTCCCTCCCTTCCCTTCCCTTCCCTTCCCTTCCATTCCATTCCCTTTCTTCCCCCACCCCCACATCCCCCCCACACACCCCCAGTGCTGGGGATGGAATTCAGGGCCTTGGGCTTGGGCTTGGGCATGCCCACAGAAGTGCCCTACCACTGAGTTTATATCCTTGGCCTTTTTGTTACCTTGAAGTAACTCTAGTCAAAGTACAAGCAAGAAGTTCTAAATTACATAAATCTCAAAAGGATGTTATAGATGTATCAGTGTGAACATTTGGGACAAGCAGTAACAGCAAAAATATGTGAATATTGTAACATTGTATGAGACATTTAAAAAGACCTTTTGAGCCAGACATGGTGGCACATGCCTATAATCCCAGTAGTTGGAGAGGCTAGGCAGGAGGATTGTGTGTTCAAGACCAGAGCAGTCTGTGCAGTTTAGCAAGACCCTGTCTCAAAATAAAAAAGTTGCTGAGGATGCAGCTGAGTAGTAGAGCATTGGCTTAGTATATGTGAGGCCCTGGGTTCAATCCCCAGTAATAGGGGGGATAAAAGAACTTTTGAGAACTTTAGTAGTGCCTCAGACTAAAACTAGCCAAAGAGTAAGACAGCCAGGTTCCAAGATACACGTGTTTTTTTTTTTTGTTTGTTTTGTTTTGTTTTAAGTATAAAAGGGAAATATCTAAAAGTTGAAATACTTTGCATTATTTTTTAACAAAGCATATATTATTATTACTCTTTATATTTTTTAGTTTTCAAAATGCTTATTCTCAACGCTTCTCTGACATTAATAAAGCACGTACTGGTATCATGCTTTGACAGAAAACTAAAGCATATAGAGAATGGATGACTTGCTGAAAAGTATAGATAGTAAATTGTGGGACTATTACTAGAATTTAAGGCTTCCACTTGAATGTACATGCTCCTTTCACCTTTGGAAGAGAACCCGGTTCTCATCCATCCTTTTGTCCACCACCCCAAATGTTATTTTCCATCTCCGTACTAGCTACCAGGCTATTCGAAATGGAGATGACTAAGATGCAGCCTTTTGTTTCATCTAATGGTGTATAACCAACCGCTATTTAAAAAAAAAAAATTGTGCTGTGATACTTGTAGTTTCATAAGTCTGCCTTTTAAAAGAAAGTGGTAGCTGGGTATGTTGGCACATGTTTATAATCCCAGCACTCAAGAGGCTGAGGCAAGAGGATTGAGAGTTCATGGCCAGCCAGCCTGTGCTACTTACTTAGTGAGTTCCAGGCAAGCTTTGGTTGCATGGCAAGATCCTGTCTCCAAAAAAAAAAGAAAAGAAAAGAAAAGTACATGAGTATGTGTTTTTAATTAGTTAGGTCCAAATAACACTAGAATCATATGACATCCATGCATTTATCTTACAGAAACTCAAGTGTGAAAATGTGGATTGGTGGGCCAATATGGAGACAGGGAAATCATGTTATAGTAGTGCTTTAAGTTTTCATGGAGCTCTTACCTCAGAAGACTTATTAACTTGAATTATTTCACTTCTCTCAACTGCTCTGTGAAATTGGTGGTGTTAGATAGTTTTCACTGCTGAAATGACTGGTTGAAACAGATTAAATACTTGGCCTGAGATCACATAGCTAATAAGTCACAGTGTTAGAATTCAACTCTGGTATTCTGACTGTAAGCCACTACCCCGTAGCTGTTACTGCTGTTACTTTCCTCACATCATAATAAAGGAAAAATAGCCAGTAGTATTCTGCTTTCTTACCATAATCAATCTGTCAAAGGCACTGGAAAAATGAAAAGGAACTCCTCTTTTGAAAAAGGTTGAAAATTCTTTTAGGTAGTTTGTTTTGGAATGATGTGCTGGAAATTTGGATGATAGTCTCAACCTTAGGAAGAATTCTGTAAGAATACTTAGAAATTATAGTTCAGAAATCTCATTTCCATCTTAGGCTGGCTAATAAAATCTTTAAAAGGGGGATTGCTGGCCATTTTAACATTTTGGGGAACTCATACTAGATTGATTTACTAGTATTCATTGAAATAGTAAGCGTAATGATGAAGAGAAACCATTTGCAGCAATTTATTTAAACTTTCCCAAACCATACAGAAAACTTTCCTGAAAATAGAAACACTGGAAAATGCATTCTGATATTTAAAAACTGGTGTGGAGATGGGAAGGAGAGATACTAGCCAACAGCCAGGTTTTTCATCAGTCTGTACTAAGACTGATTCATCACAGTGCCTTGGTGATCTGAAAGTGGATACTGGAAAAACATGTAGGCAATGAGTAAGTAGTATAGGTTGTTCACAGTCGTAAAATGGCCATGTACAGTAGGTAAACAAACAATTTGGTTATCCACAGTTAGGCGCAGGGGTGCATGCCTATAATCCCAGTGAATTGGGAGGGTAAGGCAGGAGAATTTCAATTTGAGGCCAGAGGTGGCCTGTGCAATTTAGGGAGACCCTGTCTCAAGATAAAAAAAATTTTTAAATGGGCCTGGGGGTGCAGTTCAGTGGTGGAGTCCTTTGCTAGCATGCATGAGGCCCAGGGTTCAATTCCATAGTAGTGAAAAAAATTGATATCCAAAGAATGGCATATTATGCATAGCATAGGCAATTCATCTAGGTTATAATTGAAATATACTTAAAATGATGCGCTCTAAGCTGTCAGTTATGATCCAGGAATCATTTCAGGGAGTAATTAATAGGCCCTTTGTGTGGAAATACTGTTTGGGTGTAACCAAGTTGCAGTCTATAGGCACTTGTGTGTAAACAAGAAAGCCAAGAGAGTAAAATAATGATTGTAGTACATTTGCACTGAAGTGTCTTTGTACAGTTGTGGTTATCCCCGCATTCAAGAAATTCCATATATAAGAAGAAGGAAAACCCAAGCTGAGTGTGGTGGCGCACACCTATAACCCTAGCATTGGAAAGTCTAAGATAGGAAGATTGACATGAGTTCGAAGGCCGGTCTGGTCTGTAAAGCAAGTTCCAGGCCAGAATGGGCTATACAGTAAGACCCTGTCTCAGAAAAAAACAGAATTTAAAAAAAGAACAAGAAAACCCTGCAGATATTTTGAGGTTGTGCTATGAAGAAACTGGATTCTTTAGTTTTTAGAGGTAAACAGAAAGAGTGGTATGATGGTCATCTTTAAAATTGTAAAATGATTATAGTCAATAAACTAAGACAAGACACCTTGCCAAGGCTATGCTAAGCATTTTACATACGTTGATCGAGATGTAAATACTGTTATCTCCATCTTACAGTAAAGGTACTTAAAGTGCGAATCAGTTAAGTCAGAGTTACAAATCTAATATACAAAAAGGAGCCAGCAATTCATTCAGGCTGAGTCTTCTTAACACTTGGTGATAATCATCATATTGGACTTTACCAGTAACCAACAAATATTTGTATCTTCCTGTGATTCAACACTACTAGAGGTTAGGATTAGAACCAAAATGGCAATGACACCTTGTATTTGAATAATGCTTTAGAATTTGCTGTATTTGTCATGACAATAATCTGCAACTGGTCTTAAGATCCTGTGAGGAAATCTGAGGCTCAGAGACCAGATATCATGCCTACAACCATTCACCAGACTAAAGTGGCAAAACTGAAACCCACCCATAGGTTTTTCATTTGTAGTCAAATAATTTTTCCATTACAAACTTCCTTCATGAAATTCAGTACCTTGGTAGCATTAACAGAAGCTTGTTTACCAAAAGCTAGATTGTTAACATTTAGTGGCACTCCTTAACTCTTAAAAATTGAAATTTTTAACAAATGCTTCCTTCAAAAGGTATGTGATAGATAAAGTTCACCACCTTCTTTATATTTCCTTCTAATTCTTACCCATCCCATTTTCTACAGTGAACCTGTATGTTATAAGCAGGAAGAGAGTCAATGAATGTTAAATTCATTTGAAAAATCTACTCAGAAAAATTTATAATTCCAAGAGGAGATGACTTGATAATGTAAACCAGGAATGTTTAAGGACCACATCATTTACCTCTCATGTAGATTTTGTAGAAAAATAAAACCTACCTACCATCAAGGAGGGCTGGGATTTAGCTCAGTTGGTGGAGTGCTGCGCTGCAGTCTCTGAGGTCCCGAGTTCAATTCCCAGCATCGCAAAAATGGGAGAAGGGCCCAGCAATCCACTCCCAAGGCAATCCTGAAACTGTCTGCCATTGAAAACCCTATGAGGGTCGCTATGAGTCGGATACTGACTCGACGGCACCTAACAACAACAACAACCATCAAGGAAACCTTAGGACTATAGAGGAATTTAGGCCTGAGGCAGCATGGCAGCTCTTAGATTCAGCACAGCCTTATTGTACGAGAAAGAGACAACTAAGTAGGTTAGCAATTAAGTTTGCTAGAATATGAGGATGAGGATACATAGAAACATTCAAGATGTAATCTCATGATCATCTTGTAAAATGAGGAACAAAATGTAGAAATGATAGGCATTAGAATAAAACCATAGCTCATCAAAGGTAATCCCATTACAGTGCTAAGAGAATTTAAGCTTGGGGGATATGGGAGTTCCTAATCCATTTAGATGCAGTTCCTGTTAGTCCAACAACATGTACATCCTAAGGTGTTAGTCTTTATTTTGTTTTATTTTTTGAGACAAGGCTTCATTGTGTAGCTCAGGCAGCCCTCCACCTCTCAGTCCTCCTGTCTCAGCCTTCCAAGTGCTGGGATTACAGGCATGTACCACCACACCCAGCTCCTAATGAACTAGTCCTGAATTTTGTGTGTGTGCTTGAAAATCCCAGACTGATAAGATCCCAGATTATATTTCTGCCAGTTTTCGAGTCAATTGCTATATCTCTGGCACTATGCTAAAGGCATCAAAAATGTATAAGCTCATTGAATGCACAATGCACCACTGTGAGGGAGATACTATTATCTTCATTTTCCTTATGAAGAAAGGGAGGTATAGAAGCCAGTGACTGGCTCCTTGTCTTAGCTACTAAGTAAGCCGAGGAGGCAGGGGGTAGAACCCAGGCAGAGCCTATAGTGTTACTGCGTAGAACTGTATGGAATCTCTGAAAATTTGCTGTTGGATTCAGCAATACAGATAGGCACTTAAGTATTCAAAACATTTAAAGCTGTTAGCGTATACCTATCATGTATTCAGTATCCATGTTTTTTTGGTCCATTCAATGTAGTATATTATCTCAAAATCTAACCAAGAAAAGGGGTACTTTCTCCTGCTTACAGTATAATAAAAAAAGTGTATGTTTTGTTTTATTTATACTCAAAGAGGTTTCTTTTACATTTTTGTTCCTGTTTTGTTTGGTTTTTTTATGCTTAGGGTTGATGGTGCATGTTGATAAAAGAATTACTCTGGCAGCTTTCAAACAACATTTAGAGCCCTTTGTTGGAGTTTTGTCCTCTCACTTCAAAGTCTTTCGAGTGTATGCCAGCAATCAAGAGTTTGAGAGCGTCCGACTGAATGAGACACTTTCATCATTTTCAGATGACAATAAGGTTGATTAAAATAATCTTTGAATCATTAGAGTGTGTTTTAAATGATAGATTTGAGAGCATCTTGCACTACTTCCAAGTAAGGTGAAGTAGGTGCCCTAAAAAAGGGTGATTTTTCTTTGGTTAGTGGTTACTGGGGGTGTTTTGATTGTTGTTTTTCTTCATTCATCCAACAAACTGGTTAAATGTTAACTATGTGTCAGTTACTGTTCTAGGTGCTGGGGATTCAGAGGTAAAAGATATACTGGTTCTCAGAGCCCATAATCTAGGGAATTTTGGAAAACGAAAGTAAACAATGGGGTGAGAATGGGTTGTTCCACTGAAACAGCACATCTTTAAACAATGTTTTTAATTTATAGATTACAATTAGACTGGGGAGAGCACTTAAAAAAGGAGAATACAGAGTTAAAGTGTACCAACTTTTAGTCAATGAACAGGAGGTGAGTAATACATCTAAAAACCATAGAAAGTTACTTTATGTAGTTACCAACAACATAACGATACAATTTTTTTTTTGTAAACTTGTTTCTTTTGCCTGTTGTTTTCATTTTGCAGGTCATATTGCCTTTGTTGCAATTACTCAATTCTGCCATTATGACACCAAAGTAACCAGAAACAATATGTAGACCAATAGAAATGCCTATATCCCAATAAAACTTTATTTACAAAAATAGGCCATGGTGCATGTGGTTCTCAGGTCATTTTTCCTTATCCTCCTGCTCTAAAGCATAGTTGTAGTGCTGGAGTGAGGCCAGGTTTTCCTGCTTTGAGGAGATTAGTTTGTGCTTGCTTTCTGAGTATGATTTTGTAATGCTATAGGTAGATAGTACCTTACCTGTAGAGTCTGTAAGGTTCTTGACAAGTCTTTATATGGTATTTACTGTGTGCTCTTAAGTGCTTGCCAAGATTCATATAATCCTCAACAGATAACTCTGTGATATGACTATTATTTATTTCCATTCCATAGATGAAGAAACTGGCACAGATAAGTATCTTGCTCAAGGTGACACAACTTGTAAAATGGTGGAATAAAGATCTAAATAGTCTATGTTTTTTAAGGAGTAATTAGTGAAATACTTTAGTTTCTATGATGTACAAAATTTGTAGCAAATACTCCAAAGAATAAGGCAAAGATCTCATTTTTAGGATATTTATAACATCTTATTGGGGGCATAGACAAATATGAAAACCATATATTTTTCATAACATGTCTTTATTAGTTCAACAAGTATTTTATCATGTCATCTCTCTTATTTGTGACCTGTTACAGTCGTTTTGATTTATAGATTTCTTATGAGTTTGATGTTTGTGGGTACAATGTCTGTTTTTGAGACAGTTAATGTATTTGGAGATTTGGTACACATTTCCCTCATTTTATTCCATAAAAATGATTCCTTTTACTTTGAAAATGGTGGTAATTTTATTACAAAAAGGGAAATACTGTGTATTCTCAAATCTAACCCACACCCTTTCAGCACTTTTAGAGGGCTACAAAATCAGGTGCAGATTAGAATTGGTGAGCTGTTAATCCAGTCTGCACAGGATTCTGATCTGCACCTGATTTTGTAGCCCTCTACAGCTGTTGAAAGAATGAGGATTAGATTCGAGAACATACAGTATGAATACATTATCCTAGCCAATCTGTACAATGACTCAATGAGGAAAATACTTTTCATCCTCAATTTATAGATGAGAAAATAGAAAAGTAAACTTGCCCAAAATAACTGAGCTGGTAAATTTTGGAGCTAAGATTTGAAACTTTGGACTCCATTTGAGATGGACTCCTAAACTCAGACCCTGCATTGTCACACTATAAAACACAAAATACCTAAGCACTAATTGTTTATGTTTATCTTCTAGCCATGCAAGTTTCTGCTAGATGCAGTATTTGCTAAAGGAATGACTGTACGGCAATCCAAAGAGGAATTAATTCCTCAACTCAGGGAGCAGTGTGGTTTAGAGCTCAGTATTGACAGGTAAAGTAAAATTACAGTGTCATCAGCAATTTGAAGGTTGTGTGGCCAATTGACAGAGACTGGTATGCTTCTCTAAAACTAGAAGAATTAAATTCCTGTACTATTTAGAATTTTAGTACTACAGATTAATGGTATTAAGCAAAAGTATTAGATTTTTTTAAAATTTCCTGTGGAGGATACTAAATTTGAAGTACTTGAGAGTATTCCTTCTGGATCATTTTCCCAAAAATCTAATGAATAACCATTTGACTTTTTTATTTTAACATAGTTCATTTTTCTGGGCTATCAGATTAATTTCAAATTTTTCTTAAGTTATAGTAGTTTTAAATATGTCATCATGTTTGTAGGTTTCGTCTAAGGAAAAAAACATGGAAGAATCCTGGCACTGTCTTTTTGGATTATCATATTTATGAAGAAGATATTAATATTTCAAGCAACTGGGAAGTTTTCCTTGAAGTTCTGGATGGTATTATCAATATTTTTTGTGGAAAAATACAGCTAGAAATAATTTAGAACTAATAGAAGTTCAAATAATGAGTTACCAGGAATCTAATTTACCCCATGGTATTTTTGTGTTAGTAAGCATAAAAATACCATTATTGTGGATTGGTGTTGATTCCTCTGCCCATCCCATCCCTGAGAGTTTTATTTTGTTCCCTTGTGTCCTGCTTAAGTTATTTTTAGAAAATATCCAATATCTTTCACCTTTCCCTTTTTTCTGGGTTGCATTTGCCTTTTAAATATTTTTTCTTTAATTTTCTGTTGCATAGAAATTGCTCTTTGAAAATTGAACATTTTTAGTACATTGTGCAGAATATTCTGCTAATATTTTCTTAGCTACATTTATTTTCTTTCATTATGGCTTCTTTCACATTGAGAATCTGGTACTGATAATTTATCAAAGACTTTGAGAACAACTATATTCATTACCCAGACTGCTATTTAAAAGTACTAAAAACTAGGTGGCTTAAAAAACAGAAACTCCCTGGGCTTAGCAGCAATGCCTGTAATCCCAGCAGGCAGGAGGATTGTAAGTTTGAGGCCAGAGACAGCTGCATAATTTAGTGGTTCAATCCTAAAGTGCCACCAGGAAAATAACAAAAAACAAAAAAACAGAAATTCATGATCCCATGGTTCTGGAGGTTGGGAGTGCAAGATCAAGGTTTTGGCTGGTGCAGGCCTTATAAGGAAGAATCTGTTCCATGGCCCTCCCCTAGCTTACTGGAGGTTTATTATCTATCTTTGCAATTCTTTGGCTTATAGATATAGCACCTGGATCTCTGCCTTCACCTTCACTTAGGGTTCTCCATGTGGGCTTGTCTGTACTCAAAACTTCCCATTTTTAGAAAACAATAGTCATACTAGATTAGGATCCACTCCCATGACCTTATTAACTTGGTTACCAAAGACCCTACTTACAAATAAGTAGGGTCAGATTCTAAGTTACTAGGAATTTAGACTTGATATCTTTTTTGAGGGAAAAATTCAACCCATAACAGTGACTTAGAAGGGCACTTGTATTTGTCACGCCTCTCAATCTTACTTTCAGCCTTGGAACATTTAAAGTTTTGTGTTTTTGGAAGAGTAGCGGGAGGAAAGTTGGCTTTTGAGAGATCGCATCAAGTTACACAATTAGTCCTGTATTCTTTTGTGACTTTTCTGTCACTTAGTAAGATCTTTCTTTTTTTTTTTTCTATAGAAATTAAAATAACAATTTTAGATGTATTATATAAGATTATGATAGGTTTGACAGAACTCTATAATATTAACATCTCACTTCTTATAGGCTATTTTAAGTCTAATTTGGTTTCAATTTAAATAATTAAAATTACTAAGGGCAAGTTAGCTGGTGAGGCAGAGAACTAGCAGGGCACCATCTGCCATGATATATAAGCAAGTGCCCCAGCTTGTTATTTCCTTCTCTGAGTGTGTGAGGCCTTGGAGACTAACCACTGTGCCTGGGAGGGTAGGAAGGAATCATGAAGAACACAGAAATCTCCTTTGGAGGGAAGGATTGGGTATGTATTAGCAGAGAAGGACTAGCCAAAAAGTGGTAGTAGGTGGTTGATGCCTTCATTAGTATTAGTTCAGTATGTATCTTAGTATCAAAATAGATGAGTAAGAAATGAGTCATGTGATTAAGTCCAAGAAACATTTATTCAGCTATAATCTGTCAGATACTGCTAATTCTGTTGCTATAGAAACGAGTAAGAGCCAGAGATTGCCCATCATATACACACATGCCATTGTAAAATGATAGGTACTAAGGAAACATATCAATAGAAGTTATTCTTAGGTATACCAGAGTGACAATTGAGTTGGGTTTTGAAGACTCGGTAAATTTTGGAGTAAATGAAAAAAAGATAATTATTGGATAGCTTGAGTGAAAAAAGAGGATAAAATAAGGATGGCTTGATTATGATTTTAGATTGGAATAGTAGTCATTACCACTAGAGAAGCAAAGATTGGAGATCCAGAGAGAGAGAGTAACTGGCAAAGCAATGTCCAACAGGAGTCAGAAGGTAGTAGAATTGGGAGTACATGCTGAAGGATGGCTTGCAAAAGAGAGCAATTATCTTTTGAGACTAGAGGGAAGAAAGTAAATATTTCATTATTAAAAGTATTCGGGTAACTGGTATCTTTTGTGCCCACTTTTAAAGGATAACATTTGGAGTATATCTGTTTGTTTAGTCAGAATCTATAGGAATAGTCGAATTATGAACCCTTAGAGAAAACAGAATGATGGATGTAATCTTACATGTTGTTAGGGGTAGAGAAGATGAAGTCCATGTCACAGCTTGCTGTTTTATCACGACGGTGGAGGCCTTCAGAGATGAAGCTGGATCCCTTCCAGGAAGTTGTGCTGGAAAGCAGTAGCGTCGATGAATTGCGAGAGAAGGTAAGTTCATTTTAAACAAAGTGAACTAATACATGTTTTTCCTATGTTGCCTCAGAAGTAAATACCAACCACTGGTGGCAATACCTTTCCTTGGTCTCTATCATACCTTTGGCCACACTCTGGTGATTCTTTAGGGTTTCTGATGCTTGAAAATTATTTTGGCTCCTACTCATCTAGAAGTAGACCTTCACTTTCTGTTACTTGGATCAACTTTGTCCTGAGTTGTTAGAATTAGTTAGAAGTTAGTAACATACTCTGTGTCTAAGAAACCCAGGTGAGGTAGAATTGAGTAGAGAATCCAGATGAAGGTCTGTTTTGCATTTAAAATGGGAACACTAAGGATCTCTGGGGAAGGGGTGAATTATTCCACTAGGTTAATAGGTATTTTTTAAAAAGATTACATCCATACTTCATAGTAGACACGAAAATAAATGTGAGGGCCCAGACATGGTAGCGCATACCTTTAATCCCAGCAGCTCCAGAGGTGGAGGCAGGAGGGTCACAAGTTCAAGGCCAGAGGCAGCCTGTATAACTTCATGAGACCTGCCTCAAAATACAAAGTAAAAAATGGGCTTCGGGTATGGCTCAGTGGTGGAGTGCTTGCAAAAAGCATGCATGAGGCTCTGGATTCAACTCCCAGTACCTCAAAATTAATTAATTAATTTGTAATGTACTAAATTTGTGTAAGAAATAAAGTAAAATGATAAATGTACTAGATGAAAACAGTAAATATTAAAATATGTCCATAATCCTGGAGAAAAATATTAAGCATATCAGAAGCCAAAAAAGAAAAAGTGTACTACATAAAAGCTTAAATCTATACCTCCTCCTCCAAAAAAAATTTCAAAAAACAACCTGTAAACAAAACTAAAAGACAAGAACAGTGAAAAAGTTATTTGAAACCTGTATGAAACATGATGTCTAAAACGTATAAGGAGCTATTACCTTAATAAGAAAAAGGTGAACAGCCTAATTTTAAAACAGGCAAAGAATATCAATAGGCAATTTATGGGAAAAGTACAAATTAAAAGAATTATTTTTCACTTCTTCACTTGGGAAATAGGCAATATCATGAGCCTTTGGTAATTTTAAATTGATATCATTTTTTCAGGGTTCAGTTTGGCACTGTTAGCATTTCAGGTGTGCAGTTCCACATCTTGCACTTTGATCTGTGAAGTTACTCTGTATCCTATTTTCCTAGGTAGACGATATAAAATTAACATACAGATATATAAATATAGTTGTATATATTTTAGAAATGTGTGAATGCATTCATGTATATATAGGAAAGGTCTGAAGGAATATACTAACTTCATATTTCTGGGATATGGTATTCACAGGGTAGGCAGAGGAGGGAATTCCTCTGTTTTTTCTTCTAAGTTTTTTATATTAAAATATATATATATTTTTTAAATCAAGCTTTTTCTGTTTGTAGCATAAAAGGAAAATAATTTTCTGAGCAAGTTTATTTTTTAAATGAACTTAACACCAGACATTTTCTTTTGCAGCTGAGTGAAATCAGTGGAATTCCTTTGGAAGATATTGAATTTGCCAAGGTAAAGCCTGAGAGTGTTTGTACCTGCATATTAATATCCAATGTTGTTGTTGTTAGGTGCCGGTCAAGTTGGGTCCAACTCATAGTGACTCTATCTACAACAGAATGAAACATTCCCCAACACTGCCAGGGACACCATCTTTTCTATGTTTAAGTGCAATTAATATGTAATAAACATGGCTAATAGCATGATTCTTCCATTCATTCTTTTCTCCTTAGGGTAGAGGAACTTTTCCCTGTGATATTTCTGTCCTTGATATTCATCAGGATTTGGACTGGAATCCTAAAGTTTCTACCCTGAATGTCTGGCCTCTTTATATCTGTGATGATGGTGCAGTCATATTTTATAGGTAACATTTCAGTGTTCAATGTTTTTGTTGCTTCTAGTGATAAAATTAACTGTGCATGAATGTTGTTTCCCATAAGTGTCTTTATTGTGGTTTTGATATAAAGCACCACTAGCCAGTAGAAATACAAAGAGTGCTATATATTTCCATTTGAAGTTTTCTAGAGCTACCTTAAAAATAGTAAAAAGAAACAGGTGAGATTAATTTTAATAAAATAACTTTTAATCCAGTACATCCCAAATATTATTTCAGCATGTTACCAATATTTAAAATTAAAAAAGAAAACATTTATGAGATAGTTTACTTTTTTTCTTGTACTAAGTCTAAGTAATACTGTATGTTATTACTTCCAGCACATTTCAGTGTGGACCACACACATTTCCAGTCCTTAATTAGCCGTAGGTGGCTGACTAGTGGCTACCATATTGGACATCATAGAGACACAGTAAAAATAATAGTCTTTGACCCTGGCAGGTGTGGGTTTAAATCTGGCTTTTTATTTAGGCAATTTCATACCTGTAAATGGTGACAATGATATCTTCCTCATAGGATTTTATGAGAATTAGAACTATTGCACAGTGCCTGTTACAAATAGATGTTCAATAATGGTAGCTGTTATTCTGTGGCATTTTGAGAAGTGAGCAGGGTGCAAATATGGTACACACATTAGAAATCTAGGATATCCGAGTATATGAGAATATATAACTTTACCAGTGACAATCAGATTTCATTATCTTGCTGAGGAGCATCATAGCATTCATGAATAAATTAATAGAGGCAGATGGCTAGCTGGTCTAATATATAATTCATATTTTAAATAAAGGGATAAAACAGAAGAAGTAATGGAGTTGACAGATGAACAAAGAAATGAACTGATGAAAAAAGAAAGTAGTCGACTCCAAAAGACTGGACATCGTGTAACATACTCACCTCGCAAAGAGAAAGCACTAAAAATATATCTTGATGGAGCGCCAAATAAAGATCTGACTCAAGACTGACTCTGCTAGCGTAGCATTTTCCCTGGGGGATTTTTGGTTTTAATTCAGTGGTTCACTACTACTGTGTAGTGCCATTATGGCCGGACATGGTTGGGGTAACCCAGTGACACCAGCACTGATTGGACTGCCCTTCACCAATCAGAAGCTCAGTGCCCAATGGGCCACTGTTTTGACTTGGAATCATGTTGTGCACTATAGTCAAATGTACTGTAAAATGAAAAAGGGATGTGCAAAAAAATAAAAAACAAAAACAAAAAGCAAAACCTGCTACTCTAAAAGGGGAAAGGGGAATGAGTAAACTTCTTTTATTGTGGACAAATGTGCACATAGCCGCTAGTAAAACTAGCCTCAAACAGGATACTCATAGCTTCATAATAAAAGCTGTGCAAAGGCCATGAATGAATGAATCTTCTGTTTATTTCACTGATACACACATTACCTCATTGACAGTTCAGAAGCAAATGCAACATATGTTGACTCTTAGAAAACAGCAAAAATAGGAGCCGAAGAAATTCTTAGAACCAGCTGTAACCCAGAAAAGAATTGTGAAGTTGTTTTTATTTTACTTTTTTGCAAAATTGTGAGAACATTCTGGAACATCAAAACATTTCCCTTAGACTAATCCCAGCAGGTGGCAACTCAGATTGCTGCAGTTTTGTAATTATAACTGATTGTACTTAAGTTATAGATGTAGAGAGTATGTTTCACTCATTCGTTCAACATGTAAATAAAATTATCGTGTTATCATAGTTACAGTTCAACTATTTCCCATGGCTATTCTTTTCACATATTATTCATTATGTACATTTGTGTACATTGAAAAGTTTAGCAGTCTGTGTAAATGTAATCCTCAGTGAGTTTCCTCAGTGCTGGGTTCCATAGGATTGTATTTTCCCTTGTTAATGAGGTTTTTCTGTTCAGCGGCTTCAATATTTTTTTTCATTGTATATTTATTTTTGAAGATTTACTTCAAGTTTGAGTCTTCTAGAATGCTTATAAGTCCCATTTTAATTTTTAGAGTCAGTTCGTAGTTACATGTAGTTTAACTTTGGGGAACTGTCTTAATATCATATTAAATAAACTTGCTAGGAAGGTCATGGTACAGACTGATGGAGTTGACATGATTTCATTGCAAAGTCTATTAGAGTCAGCAAGTTTTTGCTTTGCTAAGTCAAACTATACAATGAACACAATTCTACATAAACTTTGAAACACTATCCAATTTATAAAAATCAATGAAAAGGTTTTGGTAAAAGTTTTTCATGCCAGATGCTGTTTACAACAATGAACATGCCAATAAAATATTTGTTCATTCTGTTGTGTTATTTTAGTCATTAAACTTTTGTGGATAAAGAATCTGGGTTAAGAATAGATTTGTCATCTTTAAATATAATACTTTGTAACATATATGGAATAATTGTCTCGTTTCTGTGATAAGGTATATATACAGTAAGGTTCTCATAAGAGAGATGAAAAGGTGTTTAACTGGGAGGGATCCAGTCAATATTTTAAAACCAGATTTTTACCTTTCTTTTCCTTTTTGGAAAGACATAATGAGAAAATAATATTAACAAATGTTGACTCTTCTGTTTGGATATAATCACTGAGAATTCCATAATGTCTTAAAAGTCTTTTGGACTCCACAAGGAAAAAAATATTTTGTAAGGGATTTTTCTGGCTAATCTTTGTTCCATGTAAACTGGGTAGCATTCAGTTAAAATTGGCAGTTATCTTCTGAGTTTGCATTAGTGAATTGGTGGTGTTCTCAGAGGAGAATTTGAAAGATTTGTGATGAAGTGTCTTTTGGGTCAAATGGATTCTCTGATGTAAGAGGACAACAAATTGGTTCTGATACAAGCTTGTTTACTTGAGACCTGGGGTTAATAACCAGAGATTCTGCTTTCCAGGACTAACTTCCTGGCAAGCAGGGGAGGCCGGTTTGTAAGCAAAATGGGCGTTGGGGTTGGTTTGCCTTAGTGTCCTCAAAGAGTAAGTGGTGAAATTCTTCTCACTCTTCTCGTCTGTCTGTGCTTTCTGTTCTTCTGGTGGTGGTGGCGGTGGTGGTTTTTTGTGTTTAACCCCTGCTTCTAATTGCAGGCATATTGCAAATACCAAGGGTAGAGAAAATATATTTCATTATGGAAAAGGAAAATTAAAAGCTTCTTGCTTTCCAGTGCCTGATGGAATGAGTGAAAACACAATGTTGCACTTTGATAATCTCAGTAAAGGACTTGATGACCTTTTCAAAGTGAATCTGTGGGGATGGGGAGAGTAGTTTATCTAAGGGCAGTGAGTCAGGTGAGCGTGCACAGCCCAAAGGCAGAGCGTGGACAGTGGGTCAGGTGCCCGAGTCCAGGCACAGGTCCCCCTGTGCTTGCCTGTCCCATGCAGCTGGAGCAGGCCACATGCAATGGGTTTGTGACCTTGCTCCCCACAGGTCACGCAGAGGCTTCAAAGAGCTTTTGCATGGGGAAGATAAATTAGTGTCAGCCATGCACACCCTGTCAGAGACCTGTGTGTGCATTTTTGAGGCCTGCGCTAAGGTGAGAGGAGCATTCTGGCCTAAGAAACCAGAGCTGTGGTTTCAGGGCCATGCCCTGTTTAGCCAGTCTGTACAGAAACTTGCTAGTTCTCAACTAAGGAAGTATATATAAGGGACAATAATCATAGACAAAAACAGGGCATGAAGGAGCTAGCTCTATAGCAGAGTGTCTGCTGATCTTTAACAGAAAATACTTTACAATTCTGAGAAAACGAGCCAAATCTGTGCCCCAGTTAGAAAATAAATAAAAGAGCCATTGGTCGCCAGCCACACTGTTAGGAGTGGTACTATGGTACACCTATAAGCAAAGAGCAGGAGAGAACTACAGCCTTACACTGGGGGCTAAGCTAAATAAGTGGACAGCATCACAGTGTCATTAATAAATCTGGAAGTGACCTCTGAATGTATGGAATACAATAAAATCTTTTGTTCTGGCTCATTCACTAGTATTTCCTTTTTAATTGGATATTGTAGTTCTCCCTCTGAATTCTGTCCCTTTTTTCAGCATCAAGGTCCTAACCAGCTCTTTTGCACTTGTGACTTGCAAATTATATAGTACATGGAATAAGAGATACTCTGAATTAGCAAGTTTTTTGTTTGCTAAATAAAACTATTCCATCAAACAATTCTGTGTAATTTTTGAAAAGCAAATCAATACTTTGAACACTAACAGTCACAAGTCTTCTAAGAATGCCGTAAGTCCTAAAACCAAATGCAAATGGTGTGATTTCCTAAGGGGGCTAGTGGATGATTTGTACAATGTTTCGAAAGGAGTTCATGGCCCAAAAGAAGCCGCCTAGGTTAGAGAGCATGAACTCAGGTGTTCCTTCAGTGTAGTTCACATGGGGAAGAGAAGGGCTATGATCATTTGGTTAGGTCCTGTGTTAATTTTCACAACTGGCTTTCAGAAACAATCAAGAACCCAGATAAACTCAAAAATGTATTGAAGTAGTGTGACCACCCAGGAAGGTATGCAACTCTCAACAGGGGTCAAGCTAGGAAGGCAGAAGCATTGGGAGGAATGCTCTGCCATTTCTCCATGACAGCACCACCTCTTCCCACCCCTCAGCTGCTCATCTGCCCCAGAGGCGATGTTGATCTTAACTGGTTAGAACAGGAATTCAGCACCACATTATTGGTTAACTGCACCGCCTGCCTTTGCTTTCTAGGCCCCCATTCTACACCTTCCCCCACACAGCACACTGTTTTCAGCCTTGCATACCATGCTTAGGTAGCCCACTCAAAAAGTATCACCTTGTGGAGATACGAGTCAGCCGTTGTTCTTTTTCCAATAATTCTGCCAACAGTGTTCTGTCAAAAGCAGTTTCCCACTGGGACGTAAGCTCTCATCAAGCTATCAGTGCACTCCTAACTTTCAAGTCCTGTTGTATGATTCACACCACCTGATCTTAAATGTTTCTGTCATTTCAATCGAAGTCCCAGCCCCCACCTGATAGCTTAGCTGGCCCAGGCTGGGAGTGGGGAGGAGGTGTGGGTGGTCAGCTTCTCACTGTACCATTGCTGGTGGCAGAAGAGGTAAGGAAGATGGGGAGGGACAGCAGCTGTATACATGAGCAGCCTCCTCTGAGGAGTGGTGAGGTCACCATTCCCTCTTGGCTGGCCGTTATTAACTCTTTTGAACCTGAAGATAGATTCCCTTAGGCCCTAACAGTAAAAAGACTCCATTCTGAACACACGGATGGTCCCCTGAAGAAACTTGCCTACATATTTTGCCAACCTTTTGGCAACAAACCTTTGACCTGTGTATCTCATCCTACACTGATCCCTACCAAGTCTCTAACCCCTAATTTCTTTTGTCCATGCCCCTATCTCAGAACGTGGGTACAGTCAGAATCCATCTTTGCCTCTCAAGGGGCTCAAAGGGTGGTACTCTCCCCTCTGCCTGGCTGCAGTTCTGATTGTTGCTCCTTTCCTCCTACAGCGGACTGTACCCTACCCCACTTTGAACTGTCAACAGCTCCCACACAGTTTCTGAGTCTTAGAGTTCCCTGCATAGGTTTCAGCAAAGAGAATATAATTTCTCCTCCCTCATGGGGAGTCAGGAAGGGGAATAATTCTAAGCATTGCAGTGTTCCAGAAGACACTGCTCACCGCCTTTCCAGGCTTCTTTACCCAGGACACTAGTGCTGCTGCCGCTGTGCACAGCAGCCCTGTACGGCAGTACCTTGCTCCCCACCTGTGGCTTTGGACAAACAAACCCCACCTAGCAATCAAAAAGGAATCTTGTAGGAAGTTGGCTGTGTTTCTCAAGGATCCACAGAGGGCGCACAGACCACAGGATACTTACCCCTTTTCTCATCCCACCCCCTACCCTCCCTGTGGCAGGCCCCTGGCCTCTCTCTTCTCCTTCCTCCTTCCCTGCTGCCCTTGCTGCAATTGTCTGTGTGGAGCCCAAAGAACCAGGCCAGTGGGGCGCTGTTCTCCTGGCTTTTGTGCCTCATGCAAATAGCGCCTGTGTCTGTTAGGAATGCTTTTGTCTTCAAATGACAATAGGCTAGCAGCAGTTTTATCTACAATAACATCGATGGTGTACTTTAAAAGGTGTCCAGAGATAACTGCAACCAGGATTGTTTTCCTTCTCAATTTCCAGGACTGACTCTCAACTTGGTATGGCAGGCTGAATAATCTCCCAAAGATGTCCATGGCCTAGACCTTGAATCCTGTGAATGTTTACCTTATGTGGCATAGACTGCAGATGTGATTAAGGTTAAGAGCCTTGGCATGGGAAGATTATTTTGGATTGGTCAGGTGGGCTCACGTAACTCTTTCAACAGGGAGAGCCTTTCACTGCAGAGAAGCAGAGGGGCAGCACTTGAGGACGGGCTGTTATTGCCGGCTCAAAGAAGGGGGTTATGTGCCAAGGAATGTGAGCCCTGTCAGACTACAGCAGGCAAGGAAATGGGTGCTTCCCGGGAGCCTCCTAGGAGGAGTGTGGCCCCACAGGTCCCTGTCTGCTGCCACAGAGCGCAGTGCCACCCTCTGAGCACCTGCGCTAAAAGGCAGAGGAGAGGAAGAGGTGGGGGCAGGCGCTCTCCTTGTTTGCCACTTAACACAGTCAGTGAAAAATGCATCCTAGAAACTTTAGCAGCTTTGTCTTATTTTTCCTCACCCAGAAGAGGGGCCTATGGCCATCCCCAGCTGGGAGTAGCTGTTAAGAAGCCACCAAACTGTCAGAGTGTGCCACAGCTTCCTTGGCAGGAAGTAGATCCAGAAAATCAGTCACAAGCCCCCTCCACTCTACCCTCCTCAGGTTCCATTTAGAACCCCATCTGCTAGGTGTGGATCTCAGGGAGGTATCTCAAAGCCTCTTGGTGTCCTTGCATTCTGGCGCCTATGGTGACAGTGGAGTGGAATAATTACCAGCATATACGCTCCAGAAGGACCTGGTTTTCTCTCAACTATTTTCTCTCTGGCACCTAATATACGGCCTGACATAGGGTGGGGGCTCAACACGTTTTCTGATGGATGAAATAATTCTCAGTTTCTTCTCCAAACACATCCTCAAGCTTCCCTCATTCCCACTGCAAATGACTTGCACTTTTTCCTCCGTGGTGCCCCTCCCTCCACACAGGGCCCAGAATGCCCTTCCTGTACCCTCACAGTCCTGACAAACTTCCCATCACTCTCAAGAGCTTGTTCCTGTGCCACCCTCTGCCTAAGTACTGCCCTGTGGATCCTGCAGACTCCTACCCGGCTTGACTATATTCATGTCACTAGTTTAGCTCTCTTTCAGACTGTGATACCTTCTGGGCAGGGACTCTATCTGGGCCAACTTGGCCTCCCCAGCACGTCACAGTACCTAATTCTGAGCAGGCACTCGACATATACCTGCTGAGTGATACCCAACAATGAAGTGTGGTCCCAGGGATTCTTGATACTGAATAGAGAACAGCTCCATATTTCACCTTAAAATAATCAGTATATCCTGGACATACCCTGCTAGAGGCTGTTTTGTCTGACATCTAGCTTTATCACTTCAATCTTTTTGCACTTCCATTTCTTCATCTGTCAAATGAAGAAAATACTCGGGGAATTCTGTGAAGGTGGGATGAGTTAGTACTGGTGCACTGCCTAATCTGGTCCTGCCACTGGGCTGATCTAAGTATATAGTGGCTTCATAGTTACAGTCCTTGAAGATCTTACTATGTTACAGCTCTGCTATGGACTGGGTAAGTGTTCCCCAAAGGCTGATGTGCTAAAGGTGTGATCCCCAGGGTGGTGCTATTGGGAAGTGGTAGAATCTTCAGCCTGGAGTCGGTGGAGCCTAATAGGAGGACTCTAGGTCACTGGGGGGGGGGGGGGGAGGGTGTCCCTTGAAGAACATTACAGGACAGCAGTCTCTTCTTTTGTTTCTTGGCTGTGAAGTGAGCAGCTTTGCTCCACCACATGCTCCCACCATGATGGTCTGTCCCACCACAGATTCAAAGCAATAGGATCAAGGACTGAAACTTTCTAGAATGTGAGCCAAAATAACCTTTTCTCTTGGTAAGTGAATTATCTCAGGTATTTTGTTATAGTTACAGAAAGCTAACACAGGCCCAGAATTATGTTTGATTACAGAAAGCTTCCATGAAAAGATTCATATTCCATTTTTTCTTTCAGGAGACAGTGAAACATTTACTGTCTCCAGACTAATTCCCATCCAAAAATGGTTAAGATTTCCTAAAATATTTTCTAAAATATTTTATAAATTTCTAAAACATTTTGATGCTAAATGAGTTGTTCTTTAGATGTCTAGAAAATTTGCTTCTATGGAAGAAATTACTTTTTTTTAACAATATTATTGGGTCATTTCAATTTTTTTTTCTCAATGAAAAGGTTTCATATTTATTCAAAGTCAGAAGGAAAAAAATAAGTCCAAAAACTACAGAAGAGTAGTTGAAGTGATTTATGTCTGATTTCTAAATGCAACATAGGTGTTCATACATAATTTAAAACTCAAAATAAGCATGCATTTACAATCTTGCGCAACTTTAAAATTGAATAACTCTAGATGAATACATGATGGAAACAGTTTCTGGCACCTGAAAATATCATTTATGGAACGACATCCAGTTCAAAGTTCTCAGTTTGGATATTACAGCCATATTTCATGGAGCCTAGCTTGGTTTCATTTCTCCATGTGATGGACAATGGTCTTCAGTTGCTGCTAAGTGAATATACAAGTTTCATTTATAATCCCAGCCCTACCAACACCTAAGTGTGTTTCCTGCAGGCTAACTTACACACTATGCTCCAATTATGTACCTTTGAAGTTATTAATGCAGACGCCAAAGGGGACAATTTCCACACCAATGGCCTCCACTAGAATGATAGCCACCCCACACTTCTATTTCTAATAAAAGTTTAATCTCAGAAGGACACAGAAATTAGTTTAATTTTAGGCATGCCTCAAAAGGAAAATAATCTCATTCTCCCTCCTTTTGAAGGTTCTGTTGGTGACATTGAGGCTGTGTGGGGTGGAGAACAGTGGGGTTGGAGTCACATCTGGGTGAAATCCATCCTGGCCGTCACTTGCTGTGACTAGGGCAAGCAGTTTGTGGTCTCCAAGCCACCAAGGTCCTTGACAGACAAAAGACCCATCCACCCCACGCCCAGGCTGTGACGAGTGAACTGGTGGTGGATATAAAATGCCGTCCAGACAGCGAGGTAGGAGCTGAGTGAAAGCCAAGGATGAGCGCACAGAAAGCGGAGTGAGCAGCACAGCTCACCTGTGGCAGCTGCCTCTGCTCATGGGAAGAACTGCACGAAAGTCATTTGCTGCATTTTTTTGCCAGGTTGATGTTTGCAAAGCAGGCGCCCTCCTCCACAGTTCTCCAAAACCATGGGCGGGCTCTATCTCGCTTCCCATCCCCTCCCTTCACATAATCCTCAGACTGATGGAGAACAAAATACCACATCTGTCAACCACAGAAGCAAAGGGGCCAATGACTTGGAGCAGCTCCGCCCCGCCCTCAGCCCGCCATGCCCCGCCTTTCCCCAGCAACAGAGCAGCTGTGCGTGGAGCACAGTCGGGGACAGTGGGACAAACGCAGTGCACCTCAAGTTGTCAAGCCAGAGGGAAAGTTTACTGGGGAGGGACATAGGGCAGGCCTGGCCAGCCCGCCCCGAGGGGATACACACCAGGGAAATAAATTAGCCGTTCCTATTGCACGTCTCCCCACACACAGGTCTGGATCTAAATCTCCTCTCCCCCCAGCAATGCTGCAGCAGCAGCCGGCTCCCCGAGCACCAGCTCCTGGGTCAGGCTCCTCTCCAGGTCCTCCAGCTCCTGGCGCACCTCCTCCATGAAGTCCCCTTCTTCATACTCGTTGGGGGCCTCCTGGGGCAGCGGGCTGTCCTCGTCCTGGTCGCGGCCTCCTACGAAGGCTGGCTTGCACACGTACACCAGGCTGTGGCTGGGGAGAGAAGGGGCTGAGGCTCAGCCTCACCTGCACACCGCCTCCTCTCGAGGCACTTCCTGACCACCTCTCCCTGGAAGGCGGCCTAGGAGAACGTCCATTCCAGCTGCAGGCCCGTCTCCCTGAGACTGACTCTCAGCTCAGCAGGCAGGGCAGGCCCTGAGGACTCTGGGCTGTGGGAGTCCACAACCACCCAGTACCCCATGAACCCCCGCTAGCAGAGGCTGCGGCAGGAGGCAGCCTGACAGAGGCGCACACTCTAACCCGGTGGCCACTGCACACGTGGGGGGCCCTGGACCCCTGTAGGGAAGAGGAGTTCTGTATGCCTGTCCAGCCACCCTGGACTCTGCTGGGACAGAAGGTTGAGTAGAGGCTGCTGGGAGGACAGGAGGGTGTGCAGAGACCCTGGCCATCTCTGAACAGAGGCTTCACAGCCTTGACAGCCACCCTCCACTCCACCTTCTTGGCCCACGCCTCGCCCTCCTCTGCCAGCGCCTTCTCCTCCACTGGTTCCTCATTGTGAGGAGCCTGAGCTCCTCCTCGGCCCGCCCTTTTCTCCTTCAAAGCCCTCTCCCTGGGGCATCCACTTGGTAAGCTTCTACCATCACTGAGATGAGCCCCAAATCAATTGATCTGATGCTCACTGGACCCCTACACCCCAAGGACCCAAGGGCACCTCTAGTTACACCTACCCTACACTGAAGACACGTCTCCCCCAGGCCAAACCTGCTCCTGCTCCCGCGTCTCCCCTGGGAGGCACTTCAAGGGCCCTTGGCCTCCAATGGGGAGCACAAGAGGGACCTCACCTGTGGGGCTGGCAGAGGAGGCCACTGGCACACGGGCATCGGTCCAGAGCTCCCTCGGGCTCCAGCTCCCAGGTGATGAGGTCCAGCAGCCGACTGGCAGGGTCGTGGCAGAGCTGGCCCTCCACGGGCAGGGGTGTGCACACGGGGAACAGCAGGCCTGCAACCAGCGAGAGTCACCATGGGGAGGACAGGGTTGGGGGCAGCCTCCCAACCCCCTCAACCCCAGAGTGAGGTCTGGACTGAAGTCATGAGGGGAGAGGAAAAGGGAGGGCAGTATGAGGTGAGAAGGGAATGACCAGAAGGCCTGGGGTGGGGAGGGAGGCCTTCCTGAAGCCCTGAGGTGGGGTTTGGAGGCCAAAAAGCCTGGAGCAATGAAGCGTGCAGCAGAGGCATTTGAGCCTGGCCACAGCACCCCCAAAGGCTCGGGCCTGCATGGTGGGGAAAGCTGGGCAGGGGCCTTGTGAGTCAGACTCCTCAGTGGGGGATGACGGAAGCTTCTGTGGGCCTTGCAGGCGGGAGGAGCCACCCCCAGGGAGCTGCCCTCCAGGGGAGAGGTTGAGCTGGGGAGGTGACTAAGGAGAGCTTCAGGACACATGGGTGGGCACAGGGAGGGCCTGTGCAGCCCTCACCTGGGCAAACCAGGGAGAAGGTAAGTAGGGCGTCGGAGGGGCCATATACAGAAGGAAGGACCAGTGCCAGCTAAAAGTGCCTACGGGAATCCCACCAAATGAGGGTGCTCCTCCTGCCCTAGGCTAGGGCATCCTGAAAGAATTTAACTTTCCTTGCCGTCAATGGGGCAAAACGCACAGAGAGCTCAGTCCAGGCAGAGGATGCGGGCCTGGGGCTCGCACTGTGGGCATGCAGGAGCCTGCCCGGGAGGCAGGACCTTGAAAAGGGGTGGGTGCCCAAGTCTAGGAGCTTGGGATAGGCTTCCCTGCACCCACAGGGCACCCACCCACCTTTCTGGAAGGCGCAGCACAGCCCAGGCTGACAGTCCCTCTGGTTGTCACAGATGGTCCCATTGCTGCCTCTGGTGGCCTTTTTGGTGCAGTGACCCCAGACACACAGCTGGTCTTCACAGCACTCACTGTCCCGGGTGCAGAGCTGCAGAGAGGCGGGAAGGAACAAGAGCAGGGGAGGCTCGTGGGCCTGGGCGCCTGGCCAGGGGCACAGCCTGTCATGGCAGCCCAGGCCTGAGGCGCCACATGCAGATGGGCTCACCTTGCTCCTCCCATTACAGAGAGGCCCTGTGGTCCTACGTGGGTCTGAAGTCAAGGCGGCCCTACGGGAGCACGGCTATCAGGATGTGAGGGGCCCAAACACTGGGAACATGGCACCTGGGCAGGCCGGCATCTGAGTCTTTCCACCCAGCTCAGGATTTTGCAAAGGTTACCTGGGTTTCTTTGGGGTTCCCCCAAACACCTGTACCTTTCCGCCTTTAATCTACACCCCAGGACAGGAAGGAAGAGGGCTCAGGCCACAGATGCAGGCAGCAGCATGATGCTAATCAGTGGATAAGTCAGTGCTAGGCCGGGAGCGCCCAGGACAGGGATGGCCCAGTGGAACCAGGAGCAGGAGCCATACAAGGAATGGTGATTAGAGAGGAGCAAGGGGTCCCCGCGGCTGTGCCCAGGGACGGGGTATGGGTTGGGAGGTACTACAGCAGCTGCCATGCCATAGATGGCCAAGCAGAGGTCTACGACCTCCATATTTTCCAAGTTTATTACTGTGCTGTTAACTGTCATAATAAGGGAGAAATGACAAGAGTCTGAGGCCATCGCCTTGTCTGAAATGCCTGCTGGGCAGAGGGAAGTCTCCTTTGCCCTGGCCTCCTGTTTCTCAGTGAACCCTCCTGCCTCCGCGTGGCCCCTCCCTCTGCCCTCTTATTGGGCAGATTGGGAGATAGGTGGGGGAGGGCGGCCGCAGGCCTGGCAGGGGTACAGAAGCTGCTCTCTTCTCTGCCTGGGGGCTGCCAGCATAGCTGTGCACCTTCTAGCACAGGTTGTCCGAGGGGAGGCGACCATACAGGGCCACCTCCTCTCTCTCTGCCCTTCTCTGCCGTCCATGAGGCAGACAGTGTGACCACAGGCAGGGGTGGCAGGAGGTCTGCAGATGGCTCCCTGCAATCCCAGGCTGGGTGTGACTTCCAGGTCACACCAGGACTCAGCCCCTTTGGGGCCCTCCCCAACATTGAAAGTCTCTTCCATACAGCCCTGTTGAGAACCCCAAAGCCTCTGGTCTTCTCCCCAACCCCCACAACCCTGGTGCTACAGCCCTGGAGCCCCCCAGGCATCCTCACCGCCTGCTGGTCCCGACACGGCTGGCAGGTGTACTGGAAACTGGAGAACTGGCAGTACCTGGTGGGTCCGCAGTCCTCATCGATGATGCACTCCTGAGGGCATAAAACACAGGGATGCGGACCCTCAGTGCCCTGGACAGGCGAAGGCCCTGTGCCTCCCATGTCTTGGATGAAATGCAGGCCCAGGATGCTCAGGGAAGTCCTGCAGAGCCCATCCACCCCTGAGGCAGCCCCGGCTAGTGCTCTTTGGCATCCAAGTCACCCGCAGCACAGGCAGCATCTGCCCTCCCATGCTTCCCAGAGCCTTGAGGACCCCTCGCCCTCATCTCATAATGCCACCTGGGTGCAGTCTCCCGGCCACCAGGGCAGGGAGTTGGTTTGCAACAGAGAGCAAATGGGTTTAATAAAAGGCACTAATGAGTTCCAGGTCCCACGTGACCACACAGGATGAGCTGGAGGCCAGGATGGGCCCTGCTCCCCAGGAAGCCTCGCAGAGGCTGCTGCACCAGTCACCCACCCACAAGGCCGCAGCCCTGTCTTCTAGGAACCCTCTGCCATGTCCAGGGGCCCAGCTGAGAGAAAAGATGGCTGTCAAGTGAGAGCTGGAGAGCAGGAACGGCCCTCTCAGCCCAGGCGCTGTCTCCCCACAGCTGCCAGCTCCATTCGGTGGAGCAAGGAAGGACGTCTGTCCACTCCAGAGTCAGACCAGCTATCAGGCGCAGGCCCAGGAACTGGCAGCTTCAAAGCAGGGAAAAGAAGGAAGGAGAAGAGGGGAAATGATGACAAGGACAACCATTCAAACCCCGTCTTGGGGCCACCACTGTGGCCGGTGCGACACCTCTGATGCCGGTTGGTGACTCCTCCCAGCAAGTGGCGACTAGGAATTGCCTTCCTTATGTGGCCAATTGGGAAATGGAGGCTCTGAGAGGCCACGGAGTTCCCCAAGAAAATAAGGTTGGTTCAGGGTACAGGGACACTTTCCACCAGCAGCCCTTGAGTGGAGGGGGCTCAGAGGTCTAGGTGTGGTGGCCGGAGCTGAGAAAGGTTCCCCAGGGGGCTGGTGTTCTAGGGTCCCAGCAAACCTTCTGGAAGTGTCTTGGTGGAGAGTGGGATCTGCCTCCCCTCTGTCTCAGGGCATCTGCCACCTGAAAGCAGATGCGGAGTCCAACCTAGAAATGCCTGGGTGGGTAGACCTGGACCTAAGTGGGGCTGGTCCCCACCTCCATTCTGTGAGCCGGGTACAGACAGGGTCTGTAAGGACCTGAGACCTGAATATGTGTGTAGGCTGAACATCAGTAGAGAGGACCTGGCCAGGTGTCCAAAAAATGGGGTTGGGTCATCGGGAAGTAGCTGATGTCCTTGATCCAGATCTGGCATCCCCTGGCCAATCCCGCAGGGTCTGAGAAGGTGGGTACTTGGTTCAAGGCAGCTGCAGTGCTGGCACCAACCTCAAGTATGGCACATCTGAGCACAGGGCCATGATCTGCTTCACCAAGCAAGACTCATCTAGCCAGGAAAACCATCCCCCCACGGACACCATCTTCCCACGGCCCCTCTGAAAGGGGGCAGAGGGGGGCTGGTGCAAAGGCGCCTATGCTGGGCACATACGGTCAGCACCAGACACCACGTACTGCTCACCAGGGGTTTGCAGACTGACTCAAAAACAGCCGCAAAGCAACTTAACTCTTTACTGGGATTTCTCAAAAACAAACAAACAAAAAAAGAAAAAAGAAAAGAAAAGAAAGAAAAAAAAAAAGGAAAAGAAAAGAAAAATATCAAAGGTGACCTCATTGCCTGACACCCTAAGAATGACCTAAGGTCCCTCTCCTGTGCATCTCTGCCCAGCAGCAGCCCCTCCCCTTAGCTCTGCTGTGATAAACACCACAGGGCACTGGCAGCTTAGCCCAGGGCTCTACCTCCCCAGCACAGCAGCTGATGCCTTTGTTCCTGTGACTTGCTCAACAATCCTGAAATGTCAGGAATGACGCCATCACTGCTATTACCCATGAGAATACAGACCCCTGGTGGGCGGCCCTAGTCAAGAGGCTGAGCGGGGGAGGGGCGCCTGGGTCTGCTGGACCCACAATGGCAAGGTGATTCTGTGAGGCTGAACACACAGTGGTCCCTGAGTAGCCAGGGGGATGACCCTGCCAGAGCCCCAGATCCACAGATGCAGGAGTCTCTTGTATAAAACAGCATGGAGTTTGTACATAACCTGTGCGCTTCCTCCAGATACTTCAAATCATCTCTAGAGTACTTACTGTACCTAACGCAATGCGAGTGCTGTGTTAATAGTTGTTATACCGCACTGTTTATGCTTTAGGGAATGACAAAGAAAAAAGTCTCTACATGTTCAGTACACTCGCAATAAAAATACTTTTGATCCGATGGTTCAGTCTGCGGATACAGAAGGCTGACTGTGAGTCACAAGCTGCTCTCCATCTCAGCCCACCACACCCTCCTCCCATCCACAGGCTCAGCGCACGGGGTTTAGTGGAAGCTCCTGACATTTCTGCCAAAGCAGAACAACAAGAAGATAGAGTGGGAGGGTGACATTTGGGAGGGAGGAAGGGCCAACAGGCACTGATCCCTTCCCTGAATCCAGCTACATTATGAGGCCCTGGGGACACAAAAGTGACTATGAAAAGGTCCCTGCTCTTAAGGAATTAATAATTCAACTGGAAAAAAGAAATAGGGAAAAAAGGCAAGCTAGTAAAGGAGTCAAAGGGTAAAAATAGACAGTTTATAATAACAGAAATGTTTTTGCCTCTTGAAGACATTGAAAATTATGTCCAACCTCATCAATGGTCAAAAAATGCAGCTTAAATAAAAAGACTATTGAGCCAGGCATGGTAGTGCATGCCTGTAATCCCAGAGTTTGGGAGGCTGAGGCAGGAGGATTTGAGTATGAGCACCTGGTACATTGAGCAAGACCTTGTCAAAAAGAAAAAAGAAAAGAAAAGAAAAGCAGAATATCACTTTTTCACTGAGCTTGGGGAAAAAAATGTAAACGAGGTTGACACAGTAGACAGAATCACGCCTCCTCACCAAAATGTCCACATCCTCCACACTGGAACCCGCAGCTAGGCTGTATTACATAGTAAGAGGAAAGATGGAATTGAGGGTGCTAGCCAGCTGACTTGAACACAGGGATCCTGCACTAATCACAAGGGGCTTTAGAAATGGAAAAGGGGGATAGAAGGGCTGGTGTCAGAAGGATGTCATGTGAGATGTCACAAAGGCTCCACTCATCATCACTGGTTTTGCAGATGGAAGAGACCATAGTCCAAGGAACAAGCTCTGTCCTAGAGCTTCCCAAAAGGAACACAGCTCGGCCCACACTTTGATCCGGGCCCAGTGAGACCTGTGTCAGACTTTCGACCCATTGAAACATAGATGAGAAATCTGTGTTGTAGTAATTTGCGACACCATCAATCAACTAATACAATGTCTAGTGTTGGTAGGAATTGAGAAAACAGGCATTGCCAGGGCAGTTGGAGATAATCAACATTGAACTAGAGTCTTTTTTCCCCAGGTAATATATTAGCATCTATATCAAAAAGCTTAATGTGTATTTCCTTTGACCAGTAATTTTCCTTCGAGGTCATTATCCTCAGAAACATTTTGTCTCAAGGGCAAATATCTGAGTATGAGGAAGTTTAGGCTACAGTGTTATATTTATAGTCCAGAAATAACAGAAATGCCTTGTGAGAGGAAATTGATTATCAAACAGTCATTTCATGGAGAACTCTCTCCACACAGATATTAAAAAGAATGAAGGGCTCTTTGCATAGTGATCTCTACATCGATAAGTAAAATAAGCACGTTAGGATTACATATCCCACTTTTAAAAAGCAGAATAGTACCATATGTACACCTATTCCAGCACACCTGCAGCCATAGCCCCCTGGTGTCCAATCTTGTCAGATCTTGAAATTAAGCAGGGTCTGGCCTGGTTAGTACTTAGATGGGAAGTGGCTTAGAAATACCGGGTACTATAGGTTTGGGAAAAGGACATGGCAATCCACTCCTGAGACAATCAGCCATCGAAAACCTTATGAATGGCAGAGAAGCACTAACAATAGTGCCAGGCATGGCAGTGTCAGGGAGTGTCTCATCTGTTGTGCATAGGGTCGCTATGAGTCGGACCTGACTTGATGGCACCTAACAACTACAACAACATTGCAGAACAGCACCTCGCACATAACAGGCACACAACAGATATGTACTAAATGGATGAAACTACTTGCATATTACTGTGCAAATGCTACCAAACACTGATCATTAGGAAGGATTTGGGAACCAAGGCAAATCAGACGTTCCATTAATTTAGTTTTTCATCCCCTAAAAGTCCTTGTAGATTTGCAAATTTTACTATACACTTCCTTCCAGATCTTTAATTAAAAAACCATTAGGTAAGAGCATTCCTGTACCAATCCCCCTGAGAGAGATCCTGCTGTTCACAACTCTCCATCAAGAAAGGTGCCCATTCATCCGCAGGAACAACTTCTTCTCCCTACAGGGTTCCTGTGCATGACAAAGCCTTCCCTGCATAGCCACAGAGAACCAGTTCATTTCTTTCAACTAATGGAAAAATTGGGGAGCATGGACGCATGCCAAAGCTCTCTGAACAATCTAAATACACTAAAGCTACTGTTTTTTTCTGCCCACATTTTTTTGATACCTCCAAGAGCTCTGGTAGGTTAGTTCCATATGATATTCCCTAGAGGAAACTTCACATTTCTGTTACAATACAGCCAACCAGCTCATCTGGATCATTTCCAGCAGACCCTAGAAGTGCTTTGGAAGAATTATGATCACACTAGAAACCTTGGGGGCTGGGATTTAGCTCAGTGGGTAGAGCGCTGCGCTGCAGTCTCTGAGGTCCCGAGTTCAATTCCCAGCACCACAAAAATGGGAGAAGGGCCTGGCAATCCACTCCCAAGGCAATCCCGAAACAGTCAGCTATTGAAAACCCTATGAGGGTCGCTATGAGTCAGATACCGCCTCGATGGCACCCAACAACAACAATAACAATAAGAAACCTTGGAACTCCCAAATAGATACATTTTGAATTCTGGTTTGCCACTCGAGAGCTGTGTGACTTTGGGCTGCTAATTCAACCTCTTTTAAGAAACGAGCATAAGAGCATGAGCTATTTGCAAGGCTGTTGAGTTAGTGCTGTGTTGATGGTTGCCATAGCAACAGACACCCTTGCCAGTGTTCCTCCACCTCTAATGTGGGTCAGCAGACAGACAAGTCTAAACAACAGGGGCCTGGTGCTTCCATTAATTCTGCATTTCTGTCTTTGTCAACATTAGGATTGAGCATCAAGTCCTGTCTCACAGAGGGTGTCAACTAGCGGGCAGGGGCCTGTGTGCCCACAGGAGAGAAGTCCTGGGGCTGGGCGGCCTCTGGTTATGGGTGAAGCTGTGTGAATGGGGTCTCTCCAGAGGACTCCTTGCCCACCTTTCCCAATGATAACTGCCTCAGGACAAGCTAAGTCCTCCAGCCTTCATAGAAGGCTGTGTGGCTGGGAGACATGAGCTGGTGGCCCCCAAGCACAGCCAGGCCTAGAGCTGAGAAATCCAGCTTTTTACTCTTCCTGGTAATTCCACTTTCTCTCTCCTGTGTGCAGGGTTTATGTCCACATAGGGCCTAGGCTAGGGATGCGCTGAGAGCTGAGGTAAGAGGACTATGCAGGGGGTGAGGCTTGGTTTCCACCTCATTTAAAGGCTGCAGAGGCTCTGGGTCTGGTGCCTTGATTTATGAAGAATGAGGGCTTCCCAACCTCCTATGTCTTAGGCCCTAGGGCTGGTGGAGGACCCCATTCCCCACAGAGCCTAACTGTGGATGCATATCAAGGGCAGAGCAGAGGGCTCTGTGGAGTTGCCCAGCAGGACAGACGAGAGGCCATGCTGGGCACCTGTCCCTCAGAGGCCAACACAGCCATCCATCCAGGCCTGACACAGGTCCCTGGCACGCCAGGCCACAAGTGCCTGCCAAGTGGCACAAACTCTCTCTGATCCCCTTGACATGGTTATTATCCCCACCTTCCAGATGTGGAAACTGAGACTGTAGGCAAAGGCTCTGCCCGGAGGCAGCTGGCCTGTCAGTGGGAGCATCAGGTGTCCCTAAGGACGGCTTCTTCCCGTCTCTGGGGGGGGTCAGCGCTTTGCCCTCACTTCAGTGCCAGTGGCTCCTGTCACTCAGTCATGGCCAAGCAGAGCCTGCGTAAGCCCGGCCCTGGGCCCACACAGCCCCACACAGAAGGCCAAGGCCATAGTCCAAGGGTATCACTGTGGCGGATGACAAAAGCTGGCCTGGGGTTTCAGGACTCCTCTGCAGTCTGAGCCACTCCCTGTCTGTCCCTCCCATCCTGACAGACAGCCAGAAGCTGGTCATTGGGACTGCAGCCATTCCAAAGATGGTTTCTTTGTTGTCCCAAGGAAGGAGCTATATTTAGAAAGCTCAGCGGGCGGCAGGAGAGCAGTAATGGGAACACAGGGAGGCCGGGCCTGGAAACTGCCCCAGTGTCTGGACGCCAGCATGAAATAGTGGAAAATGGCAACACAGCCGCTCAGCCTCTTTCATTTTCCAGTTCATAGTTTATTAGAGGAGAGAGGCTCCCGGAAGCAGAAGCCAAAAGCTGGGGGATGGTAGGACAAGAGCCGAATCCCTGTAAGGTTTTCCAAGGTGTCTGTATGGAGCCGGTGAGGCATGGCTCCCACAGGACAATCTCCACTTTGCAGTTGAAGAAACTGAGCCTCGGAGCCCAGTGTCATCAGTGGAGAAAAAGCTAAGATTTAAACACAAATCCATCAGATGCCCCAAGCACTCACTCCTTCCACTGCATCCTATGACCTCAAAATGCCATGTTATGTATTTGAGTCCCCTAAAAGCATCTATATGAATAATGTACATCAAAATGCATATATGGAAATGCCACAATGAAAAGCATGTCAGAATGTCTCACATTAAGGTGTACATTAAAAATGTCCAATAAAAAAAAAAGGTCTTTTGCAGTAACAACAACAAAAAGATAGATATGTCAAAGTCTTAATCTCTAATACTTTAGAATATGACCTTATTTTTAGGCAGCATCATTGCAGGTTCAATTAGTTAAGACGAGGTCATTAAGGGTCAGCCCGAATCTAATATGACTGCTGTCCTTGTAAAAGGGGGAAACTTGGACACAGACCTGCACAGAAGGAAGATGATGTAACGAAACACAGAGAGGCTGGGGGTGGTAGAGCACAGCCATAAACCCAGTGACTCAGGAGATGGAGGCAGGAGGATTGTGAGTCCAAGGCCAGAGGGGCCTGCGTAACCACCTAACTCATGATAAAAAATACAAATGGGCTGGGGTGCAGCCCAGTGGTGGACCACTTGCAAAGTTTGTGCAAGGCCCTGGATTCAACTCCCAAGTGCATCAAAAATGAGAGAGAGAGAGAGAGAGACAGGGTGGTGGGGGGAGAGTGAGAGAGAGATAGAGGAGAGAGGAGAGAGAGAAAGAGAAAGAAAGAAGAAAAGAGAAAAGAAAAGGAAGGGAAAAGAGATGGTCCCCAAACAGCCTGGAACCCATCCTGCCCTTGCAGCCCTCAGAAGGAAGCAACCCACTGCACCTTGAGGGTAGGCTCTTGGCCTCCAAAACTGTGAGAGGACAGATTTCTGTGAAGTGACCCAGTCTGTGGCACTGTCATGGCAGGCCTTAACGCATGTCCCTCCCTCCAAACAAGCCAGTCCCCTATATGGCCCCCTTTGGGCTTCTTCATACGCATCCAACTCTGCTCCTGAGTACTCAGCACCTCCTTGCTGGCAGGTGACAAGGGGAAGCTGCTGGGGAGGCATGGGCACATTTTGAAGGACGCAGAACCTCGGACACCAGAACGGGGCTGAGGCCATGGTCAACCAGGAAGTCCTAGGCTTTGCACCCCAGTCTGCATATGCTCAGGGTACTGGGGGCTTGGGTGGGGTGTGTTGCCTGTGGTTGGCTATTTCCTGGCCTCCGGGGAGGGGAGGTGGTGCTAAGACCTAAATGCACCCAGGATAAGCAGACCAGACATAAGGGGGGAGTGATCAAGGCCCCAGTTCTCCCACGATGCGGGACTTGCAGTACCAACATAGCGAGAGGGCGTACATGCTCCCTTTCCCGCTGAGCCCCCGCATGTCCCCTGCTAGCTCTGTTGCTATATGTGCCACACTGCTGGGTCACTCAAGACCCTATGACACAAGTGTACCTGGGGCCACACAGGGTGACACACAGGTTCTGGGGTTGACTTATAAGCTGAGTGATCCAGTGCAAATTACAGAACCTCTCTGTGCCTTGGTTTCCTTATCTGTAACACAGGGAACCTCATGAAGCTGCTGGACATATTAAAAGAGATGCCCTGTGCCTGGTGCCTCCAGCGGCTTAAGTCCCAGAGTGCACTCCATGGGCATTGCTCCCTCAGGGCACGAGCGCAGGGCTGGCCCCAGGAAGGCACCAGCAACCTGCAGAGCTGCTGAGCTCCAGTCTGGGCCAGCAGATAGCATTTGTAGGAATGAGTATTTTTTGTACTGCAAGGCCGGGAACATCAGGCTTATGTCAGGGGTCTCCCCATCTCCACAACACAAGATCCTGCCTCATCCTAAGGCTTTCTGTTAGTGGGCAAAGACAAGAGGGCTCAGGACTGGCCAACAGATCAAAGAGGACAAGCAGGGGCAAAGGACAAGAAGGTATAAAAACAACTGGATCAATGCTGGAGGCTCCGCCACCCCCACCACCTCTGTCTCATCCTCACACCTTATCTTCCAATGGGAGCAGAGAAGCCCCACTTTACACACAATCACTTGCCAAGGTCAAGGGGAAGTGACAGGGCTGCACTTGATGCCAACCCAGAACTTTTTGGAGATAAAGGCAGAGGCTGGGGGCCAGGTAGGGGAGGACTGAGGGCCCAGGCATTGGGCTCGAGAGCGGGTCAGGATAGGAGGCAGGAGGAAGAGCTGGAGCTCTCAGGGAGCAGGGCCTGGCCCTGCCAGCTGCAGGAGGGCAGGGCCCTCAGGCTGCCCCTGGTACAGGGTGGCTAGAGGGTTAAGAAGGGCACCCCAAGGGAGAGCAGTGGGTGGCCTCCCCTTTCTTCTATTGATTTCCAAGTCAGATGTTCCTCATTCCCTAGACTCCTTTTTTGACCTTAGCATGAGGCCAGTTGCAGAAGCCTATAAAATGCACGTCTGTCTCAAACACAGCAGGGCACCTCCAGCCCCTCCTGAACGCAGCGCAGGAAGCTGTCCTCTAGCTCAGTGCAGTGGACAACCTCCTCGGTGCTGCAGAAACAGCCCTGTGCAAAACTCTGGCAGGAGCCGGAGCCCACACCAGCCATTATTACCCTCAAGTGCCGGGGGCTCCGCCAAGTCTTCTCCTCCAAATCACGTGGCCCAGCAAGGTCTGCTCATAGAGGTTTGGAGGCCACCCGGCTCCACCCCACGATGCCTGGCCACTGGGAAATCCTCACAGCCCGCCCTCTCCCCTCTCTCCTCACTCCCAGGGTAACAGCCCCAGACCACAGCTCCTCTCCAGCCCCTCTCCACCGGCAGCCTCACAGGGCTTCGGGGATGGGGGTGGGGGTACCACAGGACAGCCTGTTCCCTTCTCCAGAGATCTTGTCCTGCTGCCAAGCCACAGAGCCCCACGGCCCACGCCTCACACTCACAGAGCTTCCCAGCACATTCTTTGAGCCTGAGTGCGCAGCGCCCCCTCTGAAGAACACATGCCCGCAGCTGGTCCCAAAGGAAACTTCTTCACACGCCAGACCCCAATCAGCTGTGTGCCTGTGCCCCACCTGGGCTGGAAGTGGTAGAGCGAGCCCTCCCTGCCTGCTCCCCAACTTGTCCAGGGTCTTTGGGTCTGCACAGCCCCCACCCCTATTCCAAAGGCCCGGGAAGGGAAGGTGGAGCGCGGGGCAGACGGCTCGGCCTCGCCTCAGTCAGTCCTCCCCATGCACACCTAGTGCACAGTCGGCACTCCACGGGCACAAGCCCAGGACACCAACAGAACTTCAGGTCCACACGTGCAGACAACGTTTTAGCACCGCACACTTCCAGATCTCCCCACTGACCCTGTCCTCCCCCAACATTTCTTTATTCTGTGCTGTGTCACCTCTTAGTTTGGGAGCCTTTAGGTAAGATTGCCAGACTGAATGAAAAAATACAGAACAGCCAGTGAATGATGGACAGCCAGATAAACGATGAATAATATTTTAGTATAGTACTCCCTGGGCTGGGATCTAGCTCAGTTGGTAGAATGCCGCTCTGCAGTCTCTGAGGTCCTGAGTTTGATTCCCAGCACTGCAAATGAGAGAAGGACATGGCAATCCATTCCTGAGGCAATCTCAAAACAGCCACTGAAAACACTATGAGGGTTGCTATGAGTCAGACACAACTCGACGGCACCTAACAACAACAATAGTACTCCCTAGTCGTTGCATTGAACAAACTTACACCCAAACTCATTCTAGCACTTTACAATAATCCACCAATCTGATCAACAGGAGAGGGTTCCACTTCTGGGAAGGTGGGGTATTGGGCAGGAGGATGAGGAGGGGCTGGTGGACACAGGGCTGGCTTCAAAGACAGCCATAAAAATGGCCTACAAGGAGATCAAGGACCCTCTGACCTGGGACACTATTAGTCACAGAGACCCAGTTTCCAAGGGGGAAGACAGAGAAGGGCTACCCCACCCCTGCACCCTGGAGCCTGGCCTGGTCCTCAGGTATCTGCTGCCGGTACAGCTATGTACTAGGAGAAAGGTCTCTGGTTCTGTATGATGGTGGTGACTGTGGAGAAACAGTCACAGCACTCAATACTGGCAGCAAGCTTCTGACAGGTCCAAGGTGCTCTCTTCCTAAGCATTAGTTCCTGTTACTGTTAAGCCATACCTTGATACTGGGCTGATTACACTGATACAACAGCTCATTAATACTGTTGCTCTTCCTTCTTGTTTTACAGAGGAGAAAACTGAGGCACAGAGAGGCTAAGTGACTTGCCCAAAGTCACACAGCTAGTGAGCAGTGGGGCTGCAATATGAACCCACAGCAGCTGTCTCTAACACTAGGGCAGACAGCAGATAGGAGTCAGGGGACCAGATGATCCAGGATGAGTGTCCCTTGTGGCCTTGCCTTTCCTAGCCAGACCCTCTGTCCACAAGCCTTTCCTAACAGAGTAAAAGGAGCAACAGCAGCAGGTGGGAGCAGAATCTCCCATATAAGGTACTATAGTTTGAATATCCTCCAAAGGCCCCTAGGATAAAGGCTTGATTGCCAGGTTCTGGTGCTACTGGGTGGTGTTGGACCCTTTCAAGGGTAGGTCTAGTTGGAGAAGGTTGGGTCACTGGGGTCATGCCCTTGAAGGGGATATTGGGACCCCTTCCTCTCTCTCTGCTTCCTGGCGGCCATGAAGTGAACAGCTCGGCTCTCCCACAGGCCTCTGGCCATGATGTTCTGCCTCTCCCCAGGCCCCAAAACAATGGAGCCAACGGACCCTAGGCTGAAACCTCTGAACCAGGAGCCACAGCAAGCCGTTCCTCCTTTCGAGTTGATCTTCACAGCAGCAGACAGCGAACACCCAGGGGAAGGCACAAGTCATGAAAATGAGGACACCAACCTCTCCCCACTGCTCAGGTCTCCCCACCCATCAGGGGTGCACTCCACCTCTGCCCCGCTTCCCCCACCACAGGGAGCCCCAACCACCTTCCCCAGTCAGCAAAGTGGAGGCGGGCTGGGCCAGGCCTTGTCGGACGCAGCCTTTCAGCATTGCTGTGTCCAGACCCTCAGGCCTACTGGTGCTGCCAGCAAACTGCTGCGCCCCCTGCCCCTCTGCAGGCCTCCAGGGCAGTGCAAGGGGCTGTGCCCAGTGGGGTCCAAAGTCCCACAGGTAACTCAGGGAGAAATGCTTCTCACAATGGCAGAAAGTCAAGTTCTTGCCAGGTTCCCAGGAACTGAATCCAGCCTTGGGTCACTGGAGAAGGTGCTGAGCATCAGGGGGAAACTGAGCTGGCCTGGTCCTGTTCACCTTACTCTCCCAAGCGGCCGCAACATAGGCCAGCTCCTGGGAGGGGCGGGGAGCTTAGGGCAGGGGCTCTGTCCATTGAGGTTCTCAGGCTCAGACCCAAGAATGGCATTTCCTCATGGGCAGTGGAGGGCTTTGCTGCCTTGACAGATGGTCCCCACCACTCCCCCAGGTCACCTCTCATTCTCTCCATGGTATGGCAGCCAGGACATTGGTCTGCTGCCACTCAGCTCCTTGCTGCAGCTCCAGTTACCATCCTAAAACACAAACCTAATTCTGCACATCCCTGATCATAATTGTTCTGGAAGCTGCACTAGCTGAGGGGCCCTCGAGAAGGCTGAGAAGGCTAATTCAATCATCACATAATCAGAGGAGACAACGCACCTTCCAGGGCCTGGGAACAGTCAGCCTACAGCTGTGACGCTGGTATAGTAAGATAATGTGACTAGGAGGAAGGGAGTGGAAAAACAGGTGTATCCCCCAGGGACTAGGGAATGGGGGACCTGGAGCTCCATCACTGGGGAGCTGCCTGCCCTGACTGCACCAGGCAAGACTTGGAACCCTCGAAGGGTCCTTCAACAATTTCGACCATCCTTCATGTTAATTCTCACTCACCCAGCAACCTTCAGACAACCAGATTTATTCCCCTACAGGTGGGGGCCGCCTGGATGAGGATCCAACATCCCTGCCACTGAAAGGGCATGCTCTTCACCCCTGCAAATTAATGACCTGAATTTCCGGTTACCAAGTAATGAGGTCTGAATTTAGGTAGCAAGAGGGCTAAGCGCGTCTAGTCTCTGAATCTTCAGGGTTTGGGAGTCCTGGGCTCCAGCAAACTCACCCAGGGCTGTGAGTCCCCGGAAGATCTTCATTCTGAGGATGTCCTACCTTGTCTACCAACCACGACCTGGAATCTAACCTGTGCATGGTGTACAGAGTTTTTAGGCTCCATTCCCAACCTGCTGTCCTGCCTGTGTTCCAACCGCCCCAAGACCCAGATTTGGGCCCATCTTTCTAGAATCCCTCACCTCCCTTATCTGCTGATTGGTCTTCAAGGAGCAGCACAGATGTCTCCTTCAAACTGAAGCCTCCCCTGACGCTCCCTCAGGGCAGCTGCTGCCTCTCCCCTCGGACCTCCCGGGCCCTTCCCCGGATGAAGAGAAGAATGAGTCTGGGCTCAAGCAGGCACCTTTATGAGACTTGCCAAGACTCGCAATGGGAAAACCAAGATCCACATTGGGAGGTCTGTGACTGCGAGTGGCTTTGCTCTCAGAGGGGTGACCGTGTCCAGCAGCTGTCAGTGCGACCTGTTGGCCACTGGCATCTCTAAGCAACCCAAGGCAGGAGGTGCCTCCAGCCCTAAAGCCCCAGGACCTTCCCGTGAGCCACCAGCTTCTTTCCCACCCTCAGCACTCTTTGGACTCAGTGATCATTTCTAGAAATGGGAATCAGAAGTGGCCTGGGGAGTGGGGGCGGACACTTAGCCCAGCCATCCCGTCCCCACCACTCACTCTTTATGAACTGAATGTGGAGGAAGTGACGCTGCCTGACTTTCCCAGCGAGGCCATGAGCAATTCTGCTCCTTCCCTGTCGGGTGCCTGCCCTGACCCCGACACCATACTATAAGAACGTCCAGGCTAGGTGCAGAGGCTACTGGACCTGGCTGCTGTCTTAGGCAGTGGCCTTCGTGGAAGAGGCTCTGGCTGACCCCAGCCTGCATCCCCCCTGGCTTCAGGTCTGAGGTCTCAGTTGCCGAGGGGCACAGATCACCTCATAGCAGCCGGTCCAGGTTCCCGACCCGCAGAGTCCAGGGCATGGGGAATGACTGTTCTACACCTCTGCGTCTGGGGGGACAGCTAGCCCTTTTGCACAGCTGGCTTCCTGCTCAGCACTGAGAGGTGAGGCCAGGCTCTCCAGGGACGGCCAGGGTCCAAGCAGGGGCGTCACTTCCCTGCAGGAGTGCTGACCACAAGCAATCAGAGCCTGACCACAGCGGGTCTGCGCCGTCAGCCATCCCAGGCCGTCACTCAGAGAGGAGGCCTGTCTCCATGCCCCTCTGCTGGGTCACTTTACGGCTCAGTGGATAATTTTACAAACTTCTCACCTCCATTTCAACCCTCCTTGGCCTTCTTGGCTTCTATCCAGGCCGAGGTGGTGCAATGCTGTTTTCCTTGGCTTGGCATCCCCCCCCTCATGGCTCAGGGGTCAGGCAGAGCCGGTGTTCCTCTGTCCGGGGGGAGTTTCACGAGATACTGGTCCCTGTTGGTGGCCAGGTCCCTGGGTCAGCTTCTGGGGGTGCTTCCTGGGGTCCTGGCTGGTCTCTGAGGCACAGACACCCCCCTACCAGCCTGGAAGTCAGTGGGGAAGGTCCTTATGCTTTGTGTATTAAATAAACCTCTAGGCATGGACAGTGGACCTTCGGGGGCCACATCTTGGGGACTCAACATGTATGAGGACCCAGCACAATGTCCTCCTGGAAGGGGGCTGGGACTCAGCTCAGTTGGTAGAGTGCTGCGTTTTACTCTCTGAGGTCCCGAGTTCAATTCCCAGCACCACAAAAATGGGAGAAGGGCCTGGCAATCCACTCCCAAGGCAATCCCGAAACAGTTAGCCATTGAAAACCCTATGAGGATCGCAATGAGTTGGATACCAACTCGACGGCACCTAACAAAAACAACCACCTCCTGAAAGGAGACACAGGAAGAGTCACATCGGAGAAGCGTGGCAAACCCTCCTGGAGCACTGAGTCCCCCGAGGAGAAGGGTCTGGGGTGTCCCAGCAGGACTGGCTCTGGCCTGAGCGCCGGCACCTGCTCCGCCCCCCTCTCGAGGGGCATGCTCGCCTCCTTGGCCTGCTCTCGCCTTCCCCTGCCTCCTGCTCTAGTGAGGGGGAGAAAGTAGCAGCCTGGCGTCCAGCTTTGCCCATAGCCTGCACCAGCCCCTCCAGGCCTGCAGACCCGGGCCACCTCATGCAACACACCCAGAACTGGAGGGACCTGCAGTGCAGGCGTCTGCCCCAGACAGACGAGGTTCAGCCTTGGATTCAGCAGGGCCAGTGTCACGGCAGTGGTGTCCTGGCCCTTTATGTTCTCATGGATACAGGGAGCCCAGGGCCAGTCCTCTGCACAGGTCAGCATGATGCTCTAACACAGTCATGGCCAGTGGTCAGGGCCTCCTGGGGCAGCCACAGCTGTGTGTGTCCCTCTCAGGAAACTCTACTCAATTATCTTTCCTTTTTTTCTTTCATTCTTTTTTTTTTTTTTCTGCATTTTTCTCTCTTTTGGTAGTACTTGGTGGTTGAACCCAGGACCTTGCACGTACTTTGCAAGGGCACCCCTAACCCATTTCTTCCTTTTTATCTTGAGACAGGGTCTCGCTAAGTTACACAGGCTGACTCTGGCCTCAAACTCGTGATCCTCCTGCCTCCACCTACAGAGCCACTGGGATCACAGCCATTGCCACCACACCCCCAGCTGAATCACTTTTCTTTCAAACACAGCAATCAGCAGGATTATGCTTGGTCCTGTTTACATGACTGACCCACACCTTCCTGAGCCTGGAGCTGTCCACGTGAACATGGGTGTGGTTCTTCCTTCCATCCAAGGTGAGAATAATGTGGGGTGAGGGTTCAGGGCCAGACTCACAGCATCTGCGTGTGCTATGCAGTAATGACAGGGAACCAGCTGGGTTCTGAGGGGCTCTGGCCGCTCACCACACTGTGGCTGCCTTCAGGACCTTCCCTCCATCATGGGATGGACAGATTGCCCAGCTGGTTTCTTGTTTACTCTTTTCGTATGAGTCAGTGAGCCAGTGTGGCCTAACCCCAATCCCTTAAAGCTGCTTTTGCCTTAGCTAAGGAAGAAAGTAGTAAACGTGCCCCACCTTCTCACCCTCGTAGCACTGGAGACAGGGCCTACACTGTATCTACTTTCCCGGAGAGTTTTGCTCAGACTCGGCCCCTGGGCACAGGGGCTCAAGAGGACCAAGGAAGGTGGAGACTGGATCACCCTGCTCATCTTCTTCCATCCCAAAGGCTCAGGACTGGAGCCTTCAGTTGGGGAGGTGAAATTTCCTGTAAGGAAAAGCAAAATTCTACTGCTGCGGGAGAGGGAGGCAGGCCAGGCTGCCGAGGCGCAGTCTGCGGCTTTGGGCCTTCTCCCTTCTCCCAGGAAGCCTGACCTTCCCTGAGGTCATGAACAGCAGCTTCAGGCCAGCCAGCTGGGCTGCCTAAGTGTCAAGCGGCAGGTTTGGGAGACTCCTACATCTGAGAGGAACCCCAGACCCAGCATCCTCCAGACCCTCTGCCAAGGTCCAAAGCTTTTCAAACTTATGTTTCCTGCCAATAGCTCCGTAACAGCCATTAGGATTCAAACCATCTGAACGGGGAGGCTGGCCTGCTTGGGGAAAAAGGGAGATTAGGTCTGGTCTACAGGAGTGAGGATTCCTCTCCAGTAAAAGAAACAGACAGTCCCTTCAACAACCTTGCCACTGCCCAAGAGGCTGTGTCTATCTGACACGGTATGGACACTGGACACTGGCCTTTTTAAAATAAAAGTGCTGAACCTCATTTGTGCCACGGGCCCCTTTGGCAGCTAGATGAAGCCATGGCCCCCTTCTCAGAATAATGCACTTCGATGGATAAAGGAAAGCATAAGAGATTACAAGGGGATGTGATTGCACTGAATTACAGTTATCAAAATATTTTGAGCTACAGCATTTGATGGGTGTTTTTATTTGTATACTGGATAATCAGATCTAGTGGCAAATCTGACAACTATCTTAATTTCTAAGTAGTGAAGTAGTTAAATAGCATAAACGCTATTTCAAACATGCAACATTACAAGAACACAAAAATATTTGTGATAGGTACTTATACAAAGGGGTAGCTCATAATAGTGTGGTTGGTGGCCTACATTTAAGATGAAGGACTCAATTTAATTTAAAAGTTAGTGGAAATTATGGACAAAAGTGGAAAAGATGCATTTCTAAGCAGATCAAAAGGGTAATTCTGATGGATACCCAAATAAGACCCACTGCTTCAGTGCTGCCAACCTAACGCTCTTTTAAAAATACATCTCAAAGAATTCTCTCAACTTCCTTAAAAAAAAAGTTGGAAAAGATGAAGAAAATTTAAAGCAACACAAAACAAAAACAAAGTTGTTTTCCTCTGCATAAAAGAAAAGTTGCCTCCCAGCCCTCTGGCAGAGCTGTGCAGTGGGGACAGCTAGGCCTCCCATGGGCTTCCAAGCCCCTCAGGTTTTTTTCCCCTTTGCAATTATTCTTCCTCACCCCCTAACACTATCCACAAAGCTCATTCACAGCAAGGATGAAAAGGGGGCTTTTGAAATTTTTAAACTTTTCAAGTGGAGCCATTTATGTTAATGAGCCTGGAAAATGCCTTAACATGTTTCAGTGGTGGAAAAACATAGGCGTTGACCTCATTTTGCTCATAAGTGGCCACATCATGTTTTGCTTCGCTTTCAGGGGGTGGCAGAGAATGGGGAGCTTCAGCTCCAAGGGGAAAGTCAAGTGCAGGTGATCTGGGGCACATCCGAGCTCCTGTCCCAAACCTCCACATGCTTGCTTTACTTATTGATTAGGGGGTTGGCAAGGATGAACAAAAACAGCATATATGACATGCCTGGCACATAGTAGGTCCACAATGCCTGGTACATAGTAGGTGCTCAGTGAAGATGAGTTCTCTTTCTTTGCTCTGGACCTCCCAATCCCAGCCATGGGGAGCTATTCTGCCCAAGGCCACGCTGAGTCTGAGGATGGTCTTGGATTTGGCCTTTCTACCACAGGATGTGTTCTCCCTGGGGAAGGGGCTCCCCAGAGACATCCTTAGGAGACACAGGACCTTGAGAGCATGGAAAAAGCCAAGGCTGCTGAGTAGGGACTTGTGCATGTGGGGCCGAGTCTAAGTTCTGCTGCTTCCAAGCTTGGGAAGGATAGTCTGCTGGCCCTGCCCACTTTGGCCCTTCAGACCCCACAGCCTGGGGCCCAGGCCCTCTCCCATCTTACAGCCTGGCTCTTTTCCATCCCAACCACTTCTCTCTCTGCCTGTTGTTTCTGTCTTCTCTTCTGAGGGGCCATGAATTATAAGACTGTGGAAAATTCAGGCTATTTTCCCTGTGGCTTTATTTTCCACATCACATCACTGAAATGCCAGTGGCTGATGTCTTCAGACAGGCACACGCCACCCACTGAAAGTGCTCCTCCACGGCGGTTGAGAATGTTCTTCTATAGTGCAAGCAAGTTTAAAATCCACCAATGGCAAGAACAAAAGAGCAGGGGTGATGGTCCCTCCTGTAGTCCCAAGGGGCTCTGCCATGCTGGGAGGGGAAGCCACAAGGTTGTTCTTTTGTGAATGTGATTTTCCATTTCAGGTACGAGGATGGGTATTGTTCAATGCCATTTGATATAAACAACAAAAGCTGCAATCAAGTAGTGGAAGGTTTGGAAAACTCTTCAAAATGACCCAAAATTATGGCTGCAAGCTCCCATGGCATTTCTCTATCAGAAATATCTCATTTATTGAAATAGGCATTTAACCATCTGCCACGACTTTTGATATTTAACTTCTCCAAATGTCAGTGTCTTCATCTGTAACATAATATCTACTTCACAGTGTGATGAGGATCAGCAAACAGAGCATGTAAAAACACCTAGGACTCAGCCCAACAAACAGTGGGTGCTCAGGAATGTAGATGAATGAATGCAGGCGAGAAAAACATTCATTCAGAAGATAATTTTTCAAACAAAATTCTCTCCTGTAATTGCAGCTCTCTGCCAGATCTTATCTTTAAGAATCCTTACTTCTGTTTATATTTCCCAATCTGTCTATTAAATGTGTTCATTCAACTACTGGGCATCTACCCCATGCCAAGCATAGACCCAGGGATACAGAGGTGACACATGACAGGTGACACCCCTCCCTTGCTGGAGCTCACAGTCTTCTCAAAAATTCTCCAGTCGCCACTTTATGAACTTCTAATTCCCCGCACTGGGCCTGTGAAAAGCCTCTCCCCTCAGTGCCCCCCATCTTCCTCTACAAGAGGCAATCCATCTTTGCTGCCACTAATCCTCTGGGCTGTGATAAAGCAGGGTCACCTAGACCTGCTTCCTGCAACAGGAAATCCAGGTCCACAGTGTATTACGATCTGAACGCAACTGGAAATGAGGTTCTGGCTATGATCACTTCAGCATCTAAAGAAAACTACCATACCCCATCTCTGTTTTTCCATCTATAAAATGGGAAGCTTGCTATCAAAGAGAGCTGGGAAATGGGTTCCAGATACAGTTCTTTTCCAGTTCGTTGTGACCGCCTGAGTGCTTTGTTGGCTCAAGTGCTGAGATTCTGTCTGGGCTCGTAAGGAAGCAACCCTGAAATCATTTAGCAGTGCCTGCCACAGGCGTGGAAGTAGGGAATGGCAGTGTATGCGCCACATGTTTTCATTCCTGGCCTGGGGTTGCTCAATGGGCCCTAGTGCATTCTGCAATTTATAACTGTGTGAGTCCGTGAAATACTGTGTTTGCTTTGGCACAAGGCCTGTCTTCACACACAACAGCTTTTCCATCTGTTCAGTCTGGCACCTTGGCCACCGTCACCTTTCAGAAACATTCTCAGTGACTACATGCGAAGCAACAGCAACTTAACAAAATAAACACCTTTCCTGATTTATCACACTCATATTCAGCAAACTACTGCTTCCTGCTCCACGGGGGTCCAGGTAATTAAGTCTGAAAGGAGAATTTACACTTACTCAGCATCTCTTAAATGCCAGATACTTCCCATGCATTGCCTTCTGCTTTTAAAACACCCTTCTGGGGCAAACACTCCATCTTCCACCTTTCTTCCATCGAGCAGACCCAGTACCCAGAGGTGAGGGACCCACCCGCTGAGCAGGGTTCTCACCAGCAGCATTTGGAGCTCCAGATTCTACTGGGCTCCTAGGACACCCCCCAAATGTTATTCTTTCTCTGCCAGGCAGTGAAAGGAGAAATGAAATTGACAGTAGGTCTAGACAGAGCAATGAGATCTTGGGTGACCTTAAGGTGACTTAGTCTCCCTTCTGTCTCTTGGGGATATGACCAGAGTGGAGGCTTCCTGTCTGATTTGGGAGACCAGCTCAGCTTGTTATACTGGGCCAGGACTGAAGTCCCTGAGAGCATGTCATGTGTCCCCTGCACCACCCTGTCCTGAGCCAATTCTCTTCCACTGCCCCCGTGTCTGAACCAGGAGGAGGGGACGCCAGGCCCAAGGCCTCGGCTGGCCCTGTCCTGGCCGGCTCTTCTCTACCGCTGCTGAGCAGCAAAGCACCATCCGCATCACCAAATCTCCTTGGGAACCTAAGCCCCCAGCATCTGGAGTTCATAGCAGAGAAATGGGAGCCCCCAAAGCCTCAGGGGATTCCTTCAAGATACCAGGGGCTAGGAAGAGCGGGAGTCTCATAATGAAAGGCGTGGAAGGGCAGAGATCCCTAAGTGGCCAAGAAAAGCTCATCTTTGGATCCTGGAGCTGAATCTCTGAGATGCACCTGAGCCTGTGCACACCCAGGCCTGAGAGTCTTCAGTACACTGGCTGGAGGCCTGGGTGTGGGGTGAGAACCTGGGACCAGTACTCTGAGCAATGCCTCCAATTCACCCCTGAGGCTGTGACTGCCACACTGCAAGGCAACCACTGGTACCTGGGTCAGGAAAGGCGCTGCCTCATTCATGGACAGAGAGACCAGGGACTGTTAGTCCTTCTGTTCAAATTCAGCCCTTTGTGCCCTACTGCCTACAGTCTTTTTGTTTGTTTGTTTGTTTATTTTTAAGTACATTTTTCGAGGACCTGAAATGGCCCAGCTACTATGGGAAACAGTAATAGTGGTTCCTCCACAACTTCAAGAAAGGATGACCATATGATCCCGAAATTCCATTTCTGGGTATACATCCAAAAGAACCAAAAGCAGGGTCTGGAAGAGGTATCTGCACACGGATGCTCCCAGCAGCCTAATCCACAACAACCAAGATGTAGAAACAACTCAAGTGACTATCACCTGATAAATGGATGAACAAAATGTGGTATATATTGTTGTTGCTGTCAGTGCTGTCAAGTCGGTGTCTGCCTCTTAACAACACTATGTACAACAGATGAAACACTATTGTCAGTGCTTCTCTGATATTCATAGGGTTTTCAATAGCGGATTGATATTTGGGAGTGGGTTGCCAGGTACTTCTCCCAAGCCTACAGGCGATCTCCTATCCAAGTACTAACCAGGCCTGACCCTGCTTAGCTTCCAAAATCTGACAGGATCGGACACCACAGGGCTATGGCTGCAGGTGTGGTGTATATATACATACATATATATATATATATATATAATGAAACATTATTCAGTTTTAAAAAGCTAGAGCTCCCTAGCACAGTGGCTCCATAAACAGTAGCTTTTATTTTCATCATCTATTATTACCAATGTCATTCTCATCACTAATTATTACAGAGCACACAATCACATCACAGCACTGCGGGCTGGTGTGAACTGCTACCAGTATTTACTCTGAAAATCAGAGATAGATAGATTTGGAGAGGGCTTGGTTAATCTGGTCACTTTCTGGGTCACAGTGCCCAGAGAAGGGACTATTGGGGAACGTTGGTAGCCTTGATATTATTTTTAAGACAAAACAAAATGGACCCATAAGCATTGTGAGATTTTTGGAATGATGTCAAGGGCAAGGTAGGGCAAGGCTCTGTGTATCTGACAGGCAGGATGCCAAGGTCCCCAGGTAAATGTTGCTTAGGCAGGTCTGGAGGAATTTCTGGGTCCTGAGGGCGGTGGCCAGCACCGCCCACACGGAGAGGATGTTCAGCACCTGACAGGCTCAGGCTGCTCAGAGACCAAAGAAATCAGCTTGTTCTGCAGCCGATGCCACAAGCCTAATGAGATTTCAAGTCCAATCACTGTCACTTCTCTGGTCTGTCGACTGGCATGGATCAAAACCAGAGAGCTCTGTTTTGAAGTAAAAGTTTCCAGATTTCCAGGCCTAAAGCCAGGCTTTTGCACGAGATGGGCTTTGCAGCCCAAAGGGGAGTTGGGCCTCAAGCTTCAACATGATTGGTGAAGCCCGGATCCCAGTATGGCTCTACCATCCAAACCGTGTCTTCTTGGCTCTTTGCTCTGGGGATTGTATGGCAGCTCTGTACAGTACACGGTGCAGGGCACAGTAAGTCACTGCAGACGCAGGACACAGTCCTAACTCAGCAAGTATCCCAAATGCCTTGGCAGGGCTCTTGAAGCCCTTCCTGATCCAATCCCTGCCCCTCCCCAGCTGCAGTAACTCTCCATGGACACCCCAGCTCTGGCTAGTCAGTGCTCCGCAAACATGCTCTTACTTCCACAGGGCTCCGTGACTTCGAAGGAAGAATGCTTCTGCAAGGAACGTCCTTCCTCCCCACAACTGAGGGTTCCTACACACCATCGAAAATACAGCTCCCCTTCTACCTTCCAGGAAGCCTGTCCAGAAGTGCGAAGGGGCAGGGTGCAGGGGTGCACAACTGTAATCCCAGCACGCAGGCTGAGGCAGAAAGATAGTGAGTTCAGAGTGGATTCAAGCCCAGCCTGGACTGCACAGCATTTCTGGGAAAGGAAGCATGAAGGGTCTGAGATTTCCCTACCTGTAAGGTGACATGGGAGCCTAACAGTTTCGAGGATGCTAGCAAAAGATGTGGGACGCCTGGGTCACAGACAAAGGACTTGATTCTACCAGCACCAAGGCAGCAGGAGCTTCGTATCTCTGTCAGCTCCCCTTCGTCCCAGGAGGGGCCCAGCGAGATGCTGCCTGGGTACAAAGTTTGTGTCACATCTAAGGAACCTAAAGCTTAGAGAACCAAACCTTTTATAATGGACTAAGCACACGCCCACTGCCATGAGGGAGAGCTGTGTCTGCCTCCCAAAGCTGCTGGCTACACAATGTCCGTAAAAAGACAGTCTGGAAGAAATGGCAGCTACTGCCTCTGCTTACAAAATGAATAGGAATGAACAGGAATGCGAGAGACTCATGCAGAATTGGCTTCCAACAAAGTCCTCTCTGGCTACCCTGCCTTGTACACCTCTACATTAGAAATTTATATCCATATTGTAATGATCTACGTATTCTTATTTATTATTTGTGGTGCACTAATACGAAGGGTGTTCTCTCATATTAGAGATTGTGTTTTACATTTACGTGCCAGAAACACAGTAGATGCTCAAAAGAACAGACAAATAAGTGAATGTGATGGGTAATTAATACTGGGAATTTTGATAGATATGAATTGTTGTTAGGTGCCATTGAGTCAGGTCTGACTCATAGTGACTCTATATACAATAGAATCTAAGAGGTACTGTATCTTACAGTGCTTCTCTGCTATTCATAGGGTTTTCAATGGTTGATTGTTTGGGAGTGGGCTGCCAGGTCCTTCTCCCATTTTTTGCAGTGCTGGGGATTAAACCCAGGGCCTCAGAGCGCATAGAGCAAGCACTCTATCAACTGAGCTAAACCCAGCCCCACACCTAGATTAGGTCTAATCAAATAGTAATAACAACAAATGCTCCTGTTCACTGACCTTTTAATCTGGCATTGGAGGCATTGTACAGTGGTATTGACCTGGATTATTTCCTTTTATCCTGATGACACCACATGAAAGGAACTTTTACCAATCCCATTTTATATACAGGGAAGTAAGGCACAGAGACACTGAGGAACTTAACCAAAATCACACAGCTAGTCAGCATCACGGGTGCCATTTGAATTAGCTCAGCCCTTAAATATCTCACTGAAGTGCCTCTCCTGCCAGAAGCATGTAAACACCTGTTGCTGGGCGGGGGGAGGTGGCAAGGAGGAGGGAGGGAGTGCCTGCTTCTTTCATACTGACAAGAACAGTACCCTTCAAGCCACCATCATCTCCTCCCCTGTGTGACTTAGCCCACACAGACCCTGAACACACAGTGAGGTCCTGTAGGAGTCCACCCCCCTCTCAGCCCCATACAGAAGGAGATGACATTTGGTGTTGGGAACATCTAGAATGCAAAGCTGAGCTTTCTCCCCAACAAAGAGAGGAAGAGACCAATGAGATCGACTAGAGGAGACTCTAGTAATTTGTTACAACTTACAGCTAATTCCCAAACAGCCATCCATTTAACCTTACTCAAGCAAGAAGTCTAAGCACATAGCAGCTCTCCTTTTCTCCTTGCCTTCCAGATGATCACCCATTGCAACGCCCCCTGTAGGAGAGGCTTGGAGAGACAAGCCTCAGAAGCCGCTGCAAAGTGCAAAGCACAACCTGCAGGTGGGCAGGATCTCTCCCTTCGCCCACCTCTTGACTCAGCAATTTAACTCCCAGGAGTCACACAATGAAAATACTCATGAAATCACTGAAAAATACAGACAAAACTGTAAATAATTTACAAGGTCTTTAAAAAATATTCTTAAAATATAGCAATCTATAAAGAAAAAGTCTCTGCAGATTTAAAGTTTTCCAGAGAGATATTTAATTTTACCAAGCTTCTTAATGCATATTTTTTCTAAAAAATCAAATTTTAATATATATGTATATTTTATATAATTTATTATATACACTGCTCTGAAATTGCTTTTTTATTTAACATTTTGTGAAAGACATCCTTTTATCCTTTTGTACCAACTTATATGAAACCTATATGAAACTCATTTGTTAAGTCCATAGTATTTTGATTTGGGATGTAGACTCATTATTATGTAATGAACTGCCTTTCAAAGACCATTTAAGTGGAGGAGCACAACATATGACATCTCAAGTTATAACTCAGAAGAAATGCTTACCCTATAAACACTGCTGACGTACATCAACTTTAGGCATGGATTATTTACCCATATTTCAAAATGATATAGAGTTCTTCTAGGGCTGGGATGTAGCTCAGTTGGTAGAGCGCTGCACTACAGTCTCTGAGGTCCTGAGTTCAATTCCCAGCACCGCAAAAAATGGGAGAAGGACCTGGCAATCCACTCCCGAGGCAATCCCGAAGCAATCAGCCATTGAAAACCCTATGAGGGTCGCTATGAGTCGGATACTGACTCGATGGCACCTAACAACAATAGAGTTCTTCAATTTTCCCTATACATTTTTTCTTCTGGATTAAGGCATGAGAGCCTTATACTTGGTCAGAAATCACAAAATCAGCTCAACATATGAATCTATAAACACCTTCTTTGTGTGATTATGAGGCAGACCAGGGAACTGGATATTCACACTAGACTAAGCCATTACTCTTCCAACAACACGTCTGTTTTCTTCTACAGGAACGGTACATACCCTGCCACCAGGGACCTCAACCTAGAACCTGTCAGCACCTGACCACTGGCCACTCCCGCTGTGTTCATCATGGCCTGTCCTTCCTCCCGTCTGCACCCCCAGCACCTGCCCCAGACACATGACACACACTGAGGTACAGCAGCAGGATGAGTCAGCCCTGCAGCCAGGAGTGCAGCTCCCAGCAAAGCACTTCCTCAGAGGGTGAGGCAGGGACTGTGGAAGGAAATGAGCCCAGGGTCACACCAGTAGAAGAGAGAGACCAGTGGAGGCCTAGCCTCGGCTCTAGTCTAATGCCATCTTTTTTTTTTTTTCCAGTACTGGAAGGTTGAACGCGGGGCCTCAAGCATACCAGGCAAGTACTCTTCCACCAAGCTGCACCCAACAACACATTTTTAATTTTTTATCTTGAGGCAGGGTCTCACCAAGTTATGCAGGCTGCCTCTGGCCTCAAAATCGCCACCCTCTTGTTTTAGCCTCTCGAGTTTCGGGATTACAGGTGTGCGCCACACTGCCCTAATTCCATTCTTTTTGCAGTAGGTTGCTGGGACCCACGGGAAAAACCAATCAGAGCCCAGTTTTAATTACTTTTTGATAACAATGAGCCTCCCACAAGGAGCTTTTGTAAAACTTGCCACATACTTTCTCACTTGATCTTGTGAAAGGAGATTATCACCCCTGTCAGTCAGAGTTTGAAAGGGTCAAGGCAAGGCTTGACCCCAGGGGGCCTCACTCCCTGCTCAGATGTCTCCATTCTGCCTCAAGATGGGCAGAAGGGAAAGGCTGCATTTCCCAGGACTCAAGCCATGCCAGCTCCCCTAGTCCAGCAGGACTCCGCAGGAGGCAGAACCTCTAGGAACAGACTCAGTCTCCCTAGGAGGCCTGCACTCTCCCTGGTACAATGCTGTTAAAATACCCCCCAGGGACTGGACAGCTTGGTAACCGCCAACATTCATTTAACTTGACAGACTGCAGAGGCAGAACTCAGGACAGAGAGGAAACAACACGTGCACCCACCCCTCTTCCCGTGTGATGTATGACCCAGTTGGGGGCAGGGGAGAACCAAGGGCTGAGTGAGAACCACGTCATCTGACACACTTTCCTCTCCACTTTAGGAGCTGGTCTCTATGTGCTCCTGGGATGCCTAATGCTCTATGGTTGCTGTGGATGTTAGATGCTGTCGAGTTGGGTCCGACTCACAGCGACCCTATGTATGTCCACAGTGTTTTCAGTGGCTGATTGTTTTTGGCAGTGGACTGCCAGGTCCTTCTCCCATTTTTGCAGGGTTAGGGATCGAACCCAGGGCCTCAGAGTGCATAGAGCAGCACTCTACCAACTGAGCTAACCCCCAGCCCTCTGCTCCATGAGAAGAAAACAAATTGAACACCTTCCAAAAATTCAGCCACAGTTTTACATCTCACTTCCCCAAGGCTCTGAGACAAATAACAAGTATCCTGATACAAGGGAAGGCATTAGCTTTGCACTTGCAGAAAATTCCACGGGCACTGTCTTCATTCTACTATCTCCAGTCAAAAAGGCACCGTCAGCACTGGTCATTCTCTGGAACAAGGAAGTCACTGGGTCACTCAAAATTCTACTGCCTGGATGTTTTTGGCAGTGAAATATGTCCATCTGTGGCCTCAGAAGGATGGACTGGTATTTTACATTTGGCTGGACATGAATGAACCTATATCTTCAAACTGTTGTTGTTAGGTGCTGTCGAGTTGGTATCTGATTCATAGTGACTCTCACAGGGTTTTCAATGGCTGATTGCTGCAGGAGTGGATTGCCACGTCCTTCTCCCATTTTTGCAGTGCTGGGGATCAAACCCAGGTCCTCAGAGAGTGCACCCCAGCATTCCACCAATTGAGCTAAACAAAGTACGTGTGTTCAAATGGAAAAACAAAGAGACTCACTCTGTTTGTTATATCACCGTAGAAGGTGAAGCCAGAAAGACAACAAATGAAGACACACTCAACTGTGTGGCTGTGAGCTGTATTAATTAGAGCAGGGGCCACCAACCCCCAGGCTGTTAGGAACTGGGCTGCACAGCAGGAGGCAAGCAGCTGTCATTGAGGGAAGCGTCACCATATCCTGAAACCATTCCACTCCACTCTCAGTGTCTGGAAAATTTGTCTTCCACGAAACCAGTCCCTGACGCCAAAGAGGTTGGGGACTGCTGAATTAGAGGGCACATCCTTTCAAAATGGTGCCTTGGTTAATTGGGACAGACTCTTCTATAAATAAAAGCTTACTGTTGATGCATAATAGGGTGTCCACTCACTAGCTTCCAGCCTGCCACTTTCCTCCTAATCCTCTGCATAACAGTAGCACAATAGGTCAGCCGTCCACTGACCCGTGAAGGGGCCAGCGGAGGGCTAGGCACAAAAGCTGCTCCGAGAGGATGTCAGGCCCCATCATCATCAACCAACACACTCAGGTGAAAGAAAAATCCGTGGGGTCCTTTTCCTCTCTCACACTTGAGTATAAAAACAGAGCAGTGCCTTGCACAGACAGCGAAATTTCTAGACAAGCAGACAGTGTTACTGTCTAACTTTCCTAGAGCCTCCTCGGGTTACCATATATATTGATATACATACCACATTCAAAGAAAGGCAACTATAGAGAGCTTGGTAATTATTTTTAATCAAATTCATCTGGGAATTTTAAATCCTGAAAATTTAAAGCTCCTGTTTATGAGGGTTGGGTTTGTTTTTTTGTTTTTTTGTTTTTTTAAGGTTTGAACAACCTATAATTTCCCCCTTTGGGATAGCAAATCTCACTTTTCCTTTTAACAGTTTCTGTAGTCTGAAAAGTAGTTCCGAGCCAACTGTAAAATTCATTAAGTTGCAAAACTATGGAGTGGGGCACTGGTGACAACCCTCTGCATTTCTCTGAAGGCAATTTGATCCTCATAGCTTCTGGCTCAGGAAAAAGAGCTACATGTCTCTGTGACTATGGTGCTTCAGCCCTGCCCCAAGGTGAGGATGATGGTGAGCCCAGGAGGGAAGGGTGATTGAATGAAGAATGCTCTGGAAACTAGATCTCACTTCTCTCACCCTTGACAGGCCACTCTGCCACAAACAAGCAAGTCTCTGTGGTGGGGTGCACACGCCATCTCTGCTGCATGACACCCCTTCACAGGCGGCTTGCAAAGCCTCCAGTGTGTCGTCAAAATCTCTGTGTGACGTGCCAACATTGGCCAGTCAGCATCACCTCCTCAGGTCTCCCTTCGAGCCAACCCAAGTGGCACTTACTTTCATAAAAGAACTCAGTGAGCTCAACTCCCAGGGCCTGAGCAGAAGCCAAGAAAAACCGGACACGCCTCTACCTTCTGGTTTCTGGGATCTGTTGCTGCCTTCAGCCTCCTGTCCTCTGGGGCTATCGCACAGAGCGGTTCAGATTATGCACTGCCCAAGGGTGCCACGATTAAGTCCCCAATCACCCAATGAACATGAGATCATCTACATGTATAAGAGCTCTGAGCTTCCCAGCTGAGACCCAAAGCCAGGACACACACAGGCACACGAGGGCCAGGCACTTGGCGAAGGCAGCACGGTCTCACAGCACACAGCACAACAGTGCAGGATGCTGACCCTGTCCCGGGCGCGCTCTTGGCATCTTTGAGATGTGTCTCTGACCTATGCACCACTCTCCATTCTTGGGCTCTCCATGCCCAACCCAACCCCACAGTGCTCTAACTGGCCCCAGCTGCCTCACTCAGAGCTGGAGAGGAGGCGGAACAGGTAAGCTACAGCCTGGGGCACCTGGACCTCCCTACCTGGTGGGGTGCTCCCAGGAGGGCTCACACTTGTGTTTGCAGGAGGGCTGTTGCCCCAGGGCTGGGGAAGTTTCTGGAGCCAAGCTAAACCATCATGCAATCACAGATTTTTTTTTTTAACTTGAGGACAAAGGCTTTTTTCTAATTTGCAGCCCTGTGAATTCTGTTCACTCTGCCCCTTTCTACTCCATGGTTCCCCCTCAGGCCCTCTGTCTCCATCAGCCCCCAAATGCAGACAACTCAGGGGCTCTCTAAGTTTTTCCCACTAGCAAGCCTGGACCATCCTGGAAGGCTGATTTGGGCTTGCTTTTCTCTCTCTCTTTCTACCTTAGAAAGCTCGCCTCTCTCCTTTCCAGCCTTAGTTAACCCCGTCATTGTTTCACAGGTCTCTCTCCTGAAGATGAGGAAAGCAAAATGCACCCCCTCAGCTCACAGGTGATAAACTCATGTTTCCAGCCCCACAGCCAAGAACTTCCCAGTTCACGGCATTGCCTCCTTCACCACGTACCAGACACCTGCATGGGGGGCACCACCCGCACACAACCCAGAGCCTGGCCTGTGGTGAAGGTTGGCCAGTTCCCACATCTAAGCACCATGCTAAAAACAAGCGAAAAAGAGGAAAAATTCTGACTGCCAACGAAAACACAACGACCTTCCTATTAACAGTACACCAGTTCTCTTCCAGCAAAAAGAGCGAAAGAGCTGGGCACGGATCCTCAAATCCCTCGGAAAGCCACAAGTATGGAAAGCACCTGGGTGCAGAGAGGCTGGGTCCTGGCAGCCCCCATAAAGGAGGTGCATTGTTACTGCAGACCGTGTCTCCTCTGGCCAGGAGGTCAGACCAGTGACTCTGCGTCATCCCCAACATGAGCCCAGGTTTCCTTCTGTGAAATCACACCCCTGCCATCTTTAGGACTTTATAATCCATCAAAATCCACCCCACAGGCAAAAACAACAGCAGTCACAGGGGACTGCAGCACAGCTAAGCCATAGCCACCTGGCAGCAACAGTCACAGGTGACCAGAGCCTGAAGCCTGGAGCCCAGGGTAGCCTTCTTCCTCTTAGGTCCATGGGATCCAATTAATGCTGACTTGCTCTCAAATTGACTGGCAAGGGCTGGGATTACACAAGGCAGGGGCCATCCCAGAGGCTCTGGACATATCACCAGTTGATACACTGGATCTGAGACCAGAGGCCCCAGTCAATACAGTTACTACTTGCTTATTCACCTTTCAAAGCTGAGGGGCAAATGATAATGGGGCTGAAAGTCTCTGTTGTTTCTGACGCCACATTCCCAGAGGCATAGCCAGCTGCCAGCTGCACAGTCAGGTCAGCAATGGCAGAACCTGGAATCTTGGCAGACACAAGGCAGGAGATGGGGAATCGGCTCCTTCCCTGAGGCCTGCAGTCTGGGTCACCCTGGGCCGGCTACACAAAGGCTCACATGCCTGGGGTGGGAAAGCAGGGAAAGGACAACTTACGTGGCTCTTTTTGCCTTCTTCATCCCCCACAGAGGTGATAACTGTCTCTGAAAAGACCATCTGTCCAGTCTGGTTGTTGGTTACCTACAGAGGAACAGGCACGGTGAACAGTGAATGAGAAATGAAGGAACTCTGGGCAAATCCCACAAGGTTTTTGTTTGTTTTTCGTTTTCTGAAGCAGAAGCATTGAGCAAAGTAGCTAAGATGCCCAGTGCCCCTTCTCCTGAGTTCCACCAGCACAGTCAGGTGCTGGGCTGGGAAGTATTAACAGTGTCTGCCTCCTTGGGTTGCCATGAGGAGGAAACTAGGTGACAGTGGCCAGTGCTGATTACACTGCCTGACACCTACCAAGTGCTCAACAACGGCAGCTATTTTTACCATCCTTTGGCTCATCACTTCACACTCAATGTCACCTTTCCTTCTGACAAATTTCAGGTCCGGGTGTCTGGTCAAATACCTTCATTAGAGGCAAGTGGATTCTGGCCACAGCAGCCACCCTCCTGATTCTGGGGATAGGTCTCATTTCACCAAGAAAGTGCTTAACCACAGGAGGCACCTGCCTTGGATTCTGTTCTCAAGTGCAGGCACCTCAAGCCACACCCAATACGGAACCCAGGACACTCTTGTCCCCTCAAAGGCCAATCTAACAACTGGCCTGGCCCAGAAGTTAGGAGATCTGTATTCTCTGAGCTCTAGCTTGGTTACTAACAACTAACCAGCATGTCACCTGGAACAAGTCATTTCTCTTCCCTAATTCATAGTTTCTCATTTCTATATCATCTTTAAAATCCCTGCCAGCTCTAATATCACAGAAATTTATAACCAGGACAAAGCAGAAACAGCGTAATTTGCAACAAGGGATCAAATTCCAGTTGTGAGGGGTTAAGGACCATGTCTTTATCACCGTGCTTTTGAATTTTTACCCAAATAATTCTTCTCCTCAGAAAAGGAAAAAATGTCTTCTTTCTCCATGTCAGCTTTTTAAAGGATTAACCAATGCCATAGTTTTAAAAAATTCTACAGTCCTGTATGTATGGGTTGCAGAATTTCTAAGGGGCTTTATTACAGCAATATGTATTTTTTTCATCAGGAGACTAAATGCAATGTTTTCCAAATATATTTCACCACTATTGAGCCCCATTTTCATGAAGTACTGCATAGCACTAGTGCTCCACAGAACCCACTTGAAAACTATTGCATTGTGCTAATAATTTGTTATAACAACAGTAATAACAACTTGCTTTTTGCACAGTATTTTGCAGCTTACAATAAGCCTTCATATACTTAAGACCATCTGACTGTCATAACTGTAATGTTGATGTTGATATCCCTATTTTATAAGTGCTCTTAGTGAGTGTCAGAAATTTAAGTAATTTTTCAAAATCACACTAACTCCTGGTAGGACTCACATATAGGTATTCTGATATCTACAAGAAGCAACTTTAAGATGCAGCTGAACTTGTTAGCTAATTATCAGAAAGGATGACTTTATAGGTTTTCATAAGAATAAAATAGGGCTGGGATTTAGCTCAGTGGGTAGAGAGCTGTGCTGCAGTCTCTGAGGCCCCGAGTTCAATTCCCAGCACCGCAAAAATGGGAGAAGGACCTGGCAATCCACTCCCAAGGCAATCCCAAAACAGTCAGCCATTGAAAACCCCACGAGGGTCGCTGTGAGTTGGATACCAACTCGACGGCACCTAACAACAACAAGAATAAAATAATCACTTCCAGAAACATTGTCCAGTCTTCAGATGAACAATGCCTAGGGATTCTGTTCAGCTGAGGAGCTCCTTCACTTGCCAGAGGGATATACTCATCCATCCAGCTGGGCCCATCACCAGGCTGTGGGAGAAGAACCACACAAAAGCTACTGTATAGTCAAGGCAATGGCCCATAAAATTGACCCCCTTATGCTCAATGGCACAGAAACACTGTTGTTTCAACCAAGTAGTCACCTGGGTACCTGCACCAATGCAAGGCTCTTCGGTGGGTGCCATCATGGCCTGCCATATAAGGGTTGCGATTAGATTAGATGTCAATTTCCTTGATATTCATAACAGAATGTCTACAGAACTCTACAGCGTGCAACAATGACCCTGAATATCTGCATGGCACAGCCTCTTCACAGGCTAAAATGGTTTGCTCTCTAAGTTCTGCCAAAACCATACTGGAAATATCTCACACCAGGGGCAGACTAGTGTTATGTTCTTCTGATTTGCAAAATTTCTTCATCAGGCCAGATTGGGAATGAATCTGTTTGTTCCTTGTGCAAGATGTTAAACCAAGAGATATTAAGACAGGTGGTAGACTGAAAAAAGTCTGCTACAGGTTTTTGGATGGACAACCAGAAAATGAATGAATGTCTAATCTCAAGGCAACAGTTTTCCCTTCTGAAGGTGGAGTATATTACATCTGAGTTCTTCTTAAGGAAATAGTGAGGATCCATTCACTCTGTGTGTGTGTGTGTGTGTGTGTGTGTGTGTGTGTGTGTGCGTGAGTTAGGTGCTGTCAAGTCATTTCTTACTAATAGTGACTCTATGTACAACAGAACAAACATTACCTGACACTGTGCCATGCCCAGCACTAAGTCAGTGTTTCTCTGCTATTCCTAGGGTTTTCGATGGCTAATTGCTTCGGGATTGTCTTGGGGGTGGACTGCCAGGTCCTTCTCCCATTTTAGTGATGCTGGGGATCAAACCCAGGGCCCCAGAAAATGCAGAGCAGCACTCTACATCTGAGCTAACCCCCAACCACTCACCATAATTAGCCCCTACTTCAACCCCGACTAAGACACTCATAAAAATCTGAGATAAATCCTTCTTTCTGGACTGCTAGGGAATCAACAGTTATTTATTGCTTAAATGCAAAATCAATTTCAGCTCCTGATACACATCTCTCCCACTTTAAATAGTACCCTTGCTCCCTCTGGGTTTTAATCTGTATTTTATCACTCATTTGCATTCCTGGCTTGTATATCAAATAGCTAAATAAGCCTGTAGTTCTCTGATGGGAAGGTGCTGCAGAAAGGAGAAAATACTGGCCACAACTGCCTTTACCTTGTGAATTTCTCGGTGCACGTGAATGGTATTATTTCCAACCTTGGTGTCTGTGTTGGTCTCGTTATGATAGCTGGCCGGTAAGCTCACCAGGTTCATTTCGGATGCTGTTTTTGCAGCAGCTTCTTCTGCCTCCATCTGTTAAATCAATGAATCCAATGAACAAAATCGTGTTCTCTAGGTACAACTAAGACTTTATTAGAAAAAAAGTATCACTACTCTTTCCTTTTTCTGCAGTGAAAAAGAATGGCAACAATGATGGGCCTTTGAGTTCTCATCAGGACAAGACATACCAAATGTGTTACATATATTATGGCCCTTAAATCTCACAGCCTCCACAGGAGGTGGCTGTTAATGGCCCCATTTTACAAATGGGGAAATTTAGGCTGAGGGAAGCTAGGTGGATTCCCAAGACTCCTTGTGAAGGGTAGAGCTGGAATGTGAACATGTTTCCATGAAATAGTCTTGGCCCCTGTACAAATGCTGTTGGTGCCTTGCCCATCCCTTGGTGGCCTAATCCAGAGGTCCTGCATTCCCCTAATTTGGGAACCTGCATTCAGTTCCCACACGTGGCAGCAATCATCTTTGTCCCTCTCTGAGTATACCCTCTGTTGACAGAAGTGTGTCCAGGCCCCAAGCGCTAATGCAATCTGCTCAGGGGCATGCCCTTCATTGCTTTTCTTTTCTATACTTTCCCACTTCCTGCTATCCCCCAAATAAACAATTTGCACTGGGTATGGTGCCTTTAATCCCAGAGACTTGAGAGGTGGAGTCAGAATTGCAATTTTGAAGCCAGAGATAGCTTGGATAACTTAGCGTGACCCTGTCTCAAAAATACAAAGTAAAAAATGGCCTAAGGGTACAGCTCAGTGGCTGAGTGCTTGCAAAAAGCATGTGTGAGGTGCCAGGTTCAACTCCCCAGTACCGCAAAATTAATTAATTAATTAAAATAAATAATTCCCTCATAAATCCTTGTTGCATGGTCTGGTAGGGAGCAGGGTCAAACTAAGATAGTACCATGTGTCCTTATAAGTAGGGCCATAGGATGTCTTCTTTCCCATGTCATGTTTTGGGAACCCTTGCAGGGAACCCTTATAGAGCATCAGTTGACAATTTCCCGAAATCCATATCCTTTCACACTCTGCTTCAACATTTATTTGTCCTTCTCTGGCATGAGGTTTCTGAGGTCATGTCCTTAAATCCTCTAGTTTCATGAGCCTTTGTGACATTCTATCAGATATTGCAGTCAACATGTCTGTGCCCAAATTCCTCTTCCAGATTTATCACCCTGCCCTAACCCTGACGAGTGGGCAAGTGAAATGACACAATTACCACAGACTGGACACAAGAGCAGGCCACATCCTGGACTAGCTGAGCCAATCAGATACTCTCTCTAGGAATTTCACATGGGAGGCACAATGAGAAGTTCAGGTTGATGCTTGGCAGTCTTCCAACACTGCTATCTATGACTCTGGGCTATTTTTATTCCTTAAAACTAATCCTCAAAGAGTATTTTCCTACTGAAAAAAAAACCACTGTCCTCCATTGCCTTAAGTACTAGATGAGCCCCCTCTTTTCCCACCTCCCCAACTAGCCTAGCCAAGCTGGGACCTGCAGGAAGGATCCCCATGTCTCAATGCAGCACAAACACATTGCCCTAGATGTGCAAAGAAGTCCGATAGGTACAATGGCTCAACTCAGCAAACAAGACCTTCCACTGACACCACCGTGCTGTAGCAAGTCTAGAACTGATCTCTGGCTTCAATGTAACAATCCTCAAACTTGCTGCCCCATGTTAGGGGCATTGGATACATCTCAGCCATTGCACCCAATACCTTGTGTTCGGAGCACCCCTGTAGGGAAGATACTGTTTATCCCATGTTGCAAGGGAAGAAAAAACAGTACAGACGGAAGTCATCACATCATAATTAAGTGGCAAAGCCTGCATTAGAACTCAGGTCCAAATGATGTGCCTCTCCCAATGCAGGGTTTTACTCTTTCCCAGTGGCTTACACTTTTACTAGAAGGTAAGAGAGCCCACACATACTGGTCTGAAGATGACTATGGCCTGTCTTGTGTGATGATCTCTACAAGCAAGTCAGGGGCTCAAAGAAGAAAAAAGCAAGCCTTCCTGGAAGAGTAGGAGGCAGGACTGCTGAGTAGATTTGGACAGAGAGGGGTGTGAACACACTGTAGACAGCAAAGGCAAAGCTGCGAAGCTTTGCTTATGGACAAGTAGAGTGTGTGCTGTGGGCTGGAGCCGGGAGTCCATGCTGGGCACAGGAAGAAATGGAGGCTGGTACAGGAGAGAGGTGTCAACAGATAGATCCAAGGGGAAGGTCTAAAGCAGATGATGCTGGTCCAGTTCTCAACCACATGGATATATCAGGGTCATGCCAAAAACTTTTAAAAACATATATACCTGGATTCCTTTCCAGACCTGCAAAACTAATTTCTGGAGATAGGACCCCACACATCAATGAATTCCTCAGGTTATCCTTAGGATTCCCCTCCTGCTCACCTGGACCCAGTTGAGAACTTCTGCTCCCAGCAATGGGAGCTACAAGAAGATCTAGACTAGTTGGGAAATAATTTGGGGACAAGAGAAGAAAGAGGGAGGCATCAGGGCACTGGCTTGAATCAGGTCTAGGAGAAGGAAGCCATGTCTGGAGGGCATCTCCTAGGTGGCAAAGGCTCCAAAAAAGTCGAGAAGGACCAAGCCATTGAGAAATGGCCACTGGATTAGGCCAGCATCTGGTATCATCAGAGAGTAGCATGGTAGGAAGTGCCCAGGTTCTGGAGTCAGACAAGGTGGGTTCAAGTCCCAGTTCTGCCCAGTGTAGCCAGGTGACTTTGGACAAGATGCCAAATCCATTTAAACCTCAGCTTGCTCATTTGTAAAATGAAGACGATCCTACTTTTTTGAGTGGATGTAAGAATTAAAGATCCTGAAATCTAAGTATTGGTACAGTGCCTGTCACATGGCAAATATGTAAACTGTAGCTACTTTCTTAGTCTTGTCCTGTAAGAAAGCAGTTTCAGAAGGAGCTAGTTTGCCAGAGGGGGAGAGACAGGCAGTAGACAGCATTTGTTTGAAGAGCCTGCACTTCAACAAAGTGGTAAAGAAACAGAAGGGAGCTAGGATGAGAGACAGGATGGGCAAGAAATGACTTTTTCTTTTTTTTTAAGCAAGAGACCCTGGCATGGATAATAATGGAAAAGACATAGCTGGAAAAGAAGAGACTGAAGATGCCAGAGACAATATATCCAGAAGGAGAAAGGAATGTCTTAATGTTTTTTAAAATTCCCAATGGAATCTGAGTTGCAGTTAGGCTTTCAAATAATTGACAAGTTCCCAAATCTCCTGTTTTCTGGAGGCCAAGCCGACAGTCTTTATATAAAACCTCTCCCTCTCTCTGCCAGTGGTTGTTTCAAGAGAATGAGCTAATGGTTCTTTAATGGCACCATGAACGAAAAGTACAGCTTACAATGGAAATTTCAACCACAACTACTGCCACTAGCAAGAGAGACTTAAGCCTAAAGCAACAGTTGTTTCACAGAAGAGGAATGTGAATGCCACTTAAAAATGGCACTTATAGTTGGCTGAATACATGTCTATTAAAGAGGCACAGTGGAAAAACTGGACAGATAAGTCCAGGCTGGGTACTAGGGTTCTTCCTAGGACTTTACTGTTAGGTGCCATAGAGTTGGTGTCTGACTCATAGTGACCCTGTGTACAACAGGCAAAACACTATTATCAGTGCTCCTCTGCTATTCATAGAGTTTTCAATGGCTGATTGTGTTTAGGGAGTGGGTTGCTGGGTCCTTCTCCCAAGCCTGTAGTACCTGGTGTTCCCAGGCGGTCTCTCATCCAAGTACTAACCAGGCCTGACCCTGATTAGCTTCTAAGATCTGACAGGATCAGATGCCATAGTGGTACGGCAGCAGGCTTTCCTAGGACTAGGTGAGGTAATAAGAACACTCTAAAGTATACCAGTTACAGATGTACCAACAAGGAAAGGAGAAATGGAAAAGTCCTATCTTCAACACACATTTATTAGTAACATATAGAATAATAACAAAAGGAAAATTGGAACATCCAAGATTGAAGCCATTTGAAGATCTGCTTTTCCTAATTTTGTCTTTTCCCTTAAGAGACATCAACAGCTTGAGGCAGCTGGAATACATAAAATGCCAGGAAATTACTTGAAAGCAGATTCATGATGCAACTATGTAAATAATTAATGCATCTGGTACAGGTTTGTTTTGTTTCTTCCCTAGGACAACAACTAAATAACAATTCTGTGTTTATGAGATTTAACAGGCTTTCTGGAAGGTTCTTTAAAAAACAAAAAGCTAACAGCTACAATCTATTAAGAATGTATTCTAATTTTAAAGATATTCTTAAAAGATGTTTTTGATATTTTAAGATTGACTTTTAATATGTTAAGGTTTTTGGTTTTGGGGTTTTTTCCCCTAGGTTTTTTTTTTTTTTTTTTTTCCCAATGCTGGGGATGGAACCCTGGGCTTTGAGCATCCTAGGCAAGAGCTCTACCACTGAGTTACATCCCCAGCCCAACATATTTTTGGGGTAGGTTCAATTCAGACTCTATCAGATGTTGGTGCTTTGCTATTATCGCACTACTGCTATTAATATAATGATAACAATAGCTTGCCTGCAGCCCTGGCCCTGTGTCATCTGATCCTGTCAGATCTCAGAAGCTAAGCAGGGTCAGGCCTGGTTAGTACTTGTATGGGACACCACCTAGGAACACCAGATACTGTAGGCTTGGGAGTGGGACCCAGCAACCCACTTCCAAAAATCAATCTGCCATTGAAAACCCTATGAATAGCAGAGAAGCACTGACACAGTGTTTTTCACCTGTTGCACATAGGGTCACTATCAGTCCGATACTAACTTGACAGCATCTAACAACAATAACAATAGCTATTATTTACTGAAAACCAACGATCTCTCATAATCTTTACGATGACCTCACGAGGAAGACACTTCTATTATGACTGTTAACTTATCCCCATTTTAGACAACCAGGTAATTTGCTTCACTAGAATTCTCTCTTTTAATTTGCCCTTACTCTGGAGGTTGATATTTTCTTCATTCCAGATACTATTAAGTGGCAAAGCAGGGACTGAATAAAGGAAGGTTGGTCTCCACTACCCACTCTCCTTCATGAAAGTATTCAACCTTTCTTATCCTGTCCCCAAAGACACTAATTGGGAAACGACCACTGGCTGGGACAGATGTAGCAGTCAATGTCTCCTTTGCTGGTGAATTTCAGCCTGACAATTTGCACAACTCATGCATACTCACGACTGGAGGGAGGGAAGACAGAGTCCTGATAAAATCCACTGTGGATGACTCCCATAGAAAAGACATAGTCACTAAGGTCCCATCGGGCCCCAAACTGCTCTGATCAATGAAGAGGCTGACAAAGCCCAGGCTTCATCAGAAGCTAGTGTCAGAGGACCATTCTGTAAACTTACTGAAGGATGGTGGGCATTTTCCCACTGAATAAAAACAGGGATGCGACCTAGTTAGTCTTACTGGAAATATGTGTCCGGGAGAGAAAGTGCTACAACCCCGATAAGGAAAGCACATGACCCGTTCTGGAACTCAGTGTATTTTGAAGCTGCAGAGTTCCAACACAGTGGGGCCTACCTGACTCCTCTCACCCTTTAATTGTTCCATGCTATGATTGTTTTATAATCTCAGAAAGCCCATGGGTCTTGGGATCCAGGCCTGTCCAGTGGATATTCGGGTACAGCTGCCAATGTCACTGCCTCCCAATCCAGTGTCCCCTTCCCTGCAAAATCCATCAGGGTGACTCTTATGGGATGGAGGGGGAAATATACCCAAACTACACAATGTTGGGGAAAAAGCAACTTCTCCCTGCAGACAAGAGCCAGCATTTAAGGCTTCACTCAAAGGGGCTACCAAGCTGGAGACAGCAAAAATGTGGAGAAACCTGGACATGTGGTCACTCACTGACTCCTTCACTGGGATGGTTGGCTCCTCTCCAAGGAAGGCTATAGCCAGAGCTGGGCCCAGAAGCAACCATGCCTGCCTGTCCCAGGCACAAGGACAGGTGCCCACATCTGGATCAGGAGGGCCCAGGCAGCCTTCTCCATGCTTGGAGCCCACCTTAGGGGATGCCATCCACAGTGTTTGGACCTGGGAGAAGAGGGAAGGAAGAAGCCAGGCAAAGCTCTGCCAAGGTATCTGGTCTCCGATAATAACAGCTACTATCTACTACACCCCCGTTATCTGCCAGGTGCCCACACTTAGATCCTGGCTTTTAATTATCACAAGAAACAGGTTCAGGATATTGAATGATTTCCCAATATCACCCTGCTAGTGAGTGGCAGAAGAGGACTGAGCCCACGCCTGACTCCAAAGCACTCTTGGATAGAGGTGGGGTTGCCTCTCACATTTCCATCCACCACCATCTGACGACTTACATAGGTGGGAGTTAAGATTTCCATCTTCCTTTTCTGCCCCACAGTGCACTAAAGGAAGCAAGACAACCAAGGCAGAGGGCCAGCAAAGCTCTGGGCTCTTCATCTCTTTGTCCCCACATGGCATCCTGACTCTGTCTTGGGAAGATGGCAGAGGCTTAACGCCCATCAAGCAAGCTAGAACTCCAAGACGCCTGGAGCTTCCTCAGCCCCTGGAAAACCACAGCGCTGGAATACCAGAGGCCTTGCAAGTATAGCTTCCAACCGGGGAAGGCCAATTACATACTCTAAGACAACTGCAGTGTGGAGACAGGCCACCTACAGGCAGATGATGACGCCAGCCACCCAGGGAGGGACCAGCGAGACTCCGTGGGCAGGATTAGATCCAGACCTCTCAGCAGGCAGGTAGAACGCACTGGGGGTAACGATCGCCCTGCCCTGCCCTCAAGTCCCTGTCTCTGTCTGCTGCCCCAGCTCTCTGGCGCGTCGCCAGCTCCCTGGCCAGCGCTGCAGCCGGCAGGGCACGCAGACCACTGCCTCCCCAGGCCTGCTCACTTCCCAAGCCCGGCGCCCTCAGGGCGCACCCACCTCCTCCACCGCGCTGCGCAGTTTGTGCTGCGTATCCTCCATCAATTCCTCCACCTCGCGAAACATCTCGTTGAGGGTGGCCTCCTCCTGTGGGTAGCTGAGAGCCGGGCCCGGCTCTACTGAAGCCGAAGTCGCCGTCGGGGCGGGGGCAGTGGGGACGGCCACCGCCAGCAGCAGGCACAACAGGGTGCCCCCGAGCCGCTGCATGTCTGCTTTGCGCCGGCCGCCGCCTGAGGGTTCCGGAACACGGTCAGAGGCGCGCGGACCACCCCCCTCGCCAGGCCCGCCCCTCCGCGCTGCCCGCCCCCCACGCCCCTCTTCCCGGCACCCGCCTCCTCCCAGGAGCCGCTCTTGCAGGACAGTGGCGACCCCCACTCAGGCCGGCCCCGCGCCCTCGTCCCCTCCACGCCACCCATTCTAGTTCTTAGAAGGATCTCTGCTTCCCGCCCCCGGGACTAATTTCCTCTCTCGAGCAAAAGAACTTGGGTCTTTATGCTAAAAGCCGCCCTCGCCCCGCTCACCCCAACTCCGTCCCGGGTTCAAGCTATGCCCCCACCTCAACTAGATCAGAGCGCGGCTCTACTGTTGTGACCCCTACTCGCGCCCCAAACCTCTCTCGGCTCCCATCTGGGGTGCGCAGAGCACAGGGCAGCCCCCCTTTCCTCGTGGAGCTCCCCTCGAGTTGAGCACCCCGCACCCACCCAGGCAAGGCTGAGCTGGGCCGTGCCCACCCCGCCGCCTCCCCTCACCCACCCCAACTCAACCAAGCTGCGCCGCGGGCTGGATCTGCCACGCCTGGCCTCCAGACAGCCACCGAGCCGCGGGAGCTGGAGCTGCGCAGCGGGCTGACGACGGCTGCGGGCGCGCGGTGGGGATGCGGCAGCGCTGGTACCCGAGCGAGCCCGCAGCCTGCGCCCCGCCCGCCGCGCTCCCGCCCCGCGGGAGGGGCCGTCGCCCAGCGATTGGCCCGCTTGGCGCCGGCAATATCACGCCCCAAGCTTGTCTCTGCTACCTTGCAGACCACCCTGCAGGGAGCAATCTCCTTTGTAGCCCCTGCCCCCACGACATCCCAGGCCACTACCGTGTCTGACAGCCTTGCTGAGTAGCTCCTTGCCACCCTCTGCCCAGCGCGCAGGCCTTGCAGGATGGAATCTCAACCCCTCGGTTGTCACAGACTAGCCTTAGTCGGTCTACATTGGTTGATGCCCAACTCCAGATAGGGTAACTCACTTGTAGCTCCGGAAATGAGTCACCAGAATGTCAGCAAACTCCTAGAGGGCGGCAGGGCAGAGCAGTTAGGACTGGACACCTGCAGCCAGCTCTGCTCCTTTCTGTCTTCCCATACAGTCCAAGTCTGTGCAAAACCAGCTCTCTCTGTGCCCAACTAGCCGAATGTACAATGGAGGTTATAGTAGTGTTCGTACCTCCTCATTTATGTGCATGGCACGTGCAAAGAAGTGGGGGGCACATGGTAATGGGATTTGTGCCATCTATCTTAAAGAGAGCCAAACTGTTTTGTTCACAGCAGTCTCGCCAATGACTCTGGCTTATTTTTCTTTTCTTTTTAACAAATAGTTTTTGCAAGCTTCCTCCCATTTCCTTGCTTACTTGGTCTGGACAGCCCTGGCCCCTACTGCTGGCCTTGCTGCAGTCTGTTTGTTCACTGGCTCCTTCCCACCTCCCAGGAACCAGGAGCCTCTCCTAGGCAGGGACTGATTCACCTTTGTGTAACCAAAGCCACAGCCCTGCACACTTGGTCCCTGAAAAACGAATAGGCTGAGCCAGCCGCCAAAGTGCATATCTGTAATTCCAATACAGGGAAGCTGATGCAGCAGGATTGTCAGGCCAGAGGCAGCCTGGGCAACTTAGAGAGACCCTATCTCAAAATAAGAAATAAATGGGGCCTTGGGATGCAGCTCAGTGGTAGAGCACTTATCTGGCATGCTCAAGGCCCTGGGTTCAACACACCAGTAGTGAAGGAAAAAAAAGAAAGAAAGAGAAAGAGAAATGAATGGGCAGTTCATTGTATATATCAATGTTGTTGTTGTTAGTTGTCATCGAGTCAGGTCCTACTCATAGTGACCCTTGTGGGGTTTTCAATGGCTATTTGTTTCAGGATTGCCTTGGGAGTGGATTGCCACATCCTTCTCCCATTTTTGCAGTGCTGGGGATCCAGCTCAGGGCCTTAGAGAGTGCAGAGCAGTGCTCTATCAACTGAGCTAAACCCCAGTCCCATATGTATCAATAGCTACTGATCTATCAGTAGATCAGTACCATTGCTGAGCACTCACTATGCACCAGGCACAGTAATTAACTCATTGAATTCTCAACAATCTTCTGAGGTTGGTGCTGCTACTTTTGTTCTCAGTTTATAAATAAGGACACTTTCCTAGGATGTATCAACTAGCAAGTGGTTGAACTGGGATTTGAACACTGTCTCCAGAGCCTTCTCTTTTAACTGCCACACTTCTCTGCCACACACTGGCTGGGAGGTCTTGGAGGCAGCTTGGGAGTATGAGCTGAATGATTTTCATAGCAACCATGTAGAAAACATGTGTTTGGGATCATGGCTACTTTGTGGTGTCCATATACCTGAGTGCACAACAGAGTGTCAACTGAGGAGGAACCTTGTCAAGGACTTTCTGTGCCCTGAGTACTGTGCTGGCCAGGACTCTATGAGACAGGTGCCATCACCATTTCATAGGTTACTTAGAGATGATACGTGACCGGAACCAACAACCGGTGAGTACAGGCCAGAAAGAGATCCTGAGTCCAATGCCACTACAGGGGCATTGTGAGTAAGTGGCCCAGGGGCACAGAGCAGCAAGGGCCCAGAGCTGTGCAGGTTGGTCATCTTTAGAGGAAAGAGCATCCTAAAACTCCACAATTCCCTGTATATCACTGGCTAAGCTCTGCATTCACTAGGGACATTTGGGGGTTTTGTTTGTTTTGTTTTGTTGTTTTCTTTTAGAGCATTGCAAGCACTTTCTGGAATAATTACTTAAATTTCTCACTTCTCACAATTCCTCTATGAGGGACCTATGGAGTCATAAACTGGGGACACATTTTACTAATGAGGAAGTGGCAGCAGAGTGGTGTCACTTGTTGGAAATTGTCTGGAAAGTTAATGGCCACACAGGGATTCCACATCTAGCTGTTTGCCCTCGAGAAATGCTCCCATGTGCCTAACGAGACATGTATAAAGATATTCACAGCAGCAGTATTTGCAATGACAAAAATGCGAAGACCACTTATTAGTGTTTTTCAGCAGAAGAATGGATAAACTGGGGTTTCTAAAACAATAGAATGCTGTATGACAGTAAAAGTAATGACCAATATTTATAGGCAAAGAGGTCACTGAATCTCAAAAACAATGTGGGGTGGAAAAGGCAATTTGCAAAATAAAATGTGCAGAATGCTATTTGTGTATTTTTAAATACAAACAAAAAATAGCACATATTATTTATAGATGCTACTCATAGAGTAAAATATACAGACATGTGCAGACTGCCTCTGAGAGGGAGGCAGGGAAAGACTTGGGGACTTCTGCAGTTGCCTTTGTGATGTTTTATTTCTTTAAGAAAGAGTGTATCAGCATGGAAAAAGTCTGAACAAAAGCACTCACATATTCACATTTGTTTAATCATCCCAGTTAATTAATTATATGCAGGTATAGAGACATGTCAGTTTGATTATTTTGCTTTATTTAAAACATATTGGGAATAAGTTAGTTAAAAAGAAAAAAGAATCCCTCTCCACACACACACACAATAAACAAAACAAAAGAAAAACACAAGCAAAAATCCCTCTTGCAGGCCAGCAGGCTGCTTTTAGCTCTGTTCTTGACGGATGCGAACCGTCCCAAAGCCCAGCAGTGGATTCTATTGCTGGGAGGTGTTGGGGAAAGGCACTTTCTCTGCATAAAGGACCCCCCATCTGCCTGAACGGTTAGGTGCCTTCCTGCCAGGAGTAGGGTGGGAATTGGAGCTGAGTAATGGCTCTGGCCCTATGTTCCCCCTCAGACCCCCCAGGAGAGGGAACAGTATCCAAACCAGGAAACCTCAGATCTGTGGAGCACATAGGTAAAGTCTGCATACATGATAATTACTCATCATTTTTTTAAAGCTTTAACCATTTTGCATAGTTAATTAGACAAGTGGAGGATTTGTTACACTTTTACATCTTTTTCCCCCCTCTTCCTTCCATCTTAAGTAGACCATTGTGAACATAACTTGGAACAAAAATAAGAAGAGTTGTGATCAGAGATAACATATCTACAGGCTCTTTAGTGTCTGTTTTCTCGGCTAGAATGCAAGTCACATGAGATTGCACATGACACGTGTCCCTGCAACTCCCTCCAGTCCAGCTCAGGACCTTGAGAAGGACACACTGAATAAACACAGCCTCAGAAGTGACAATGTAGCTAAGAGGCAGTTAAATAGACAACGAGGGGAAAGATAAGAAGACAAGTTGAAGACAATAGTGAAAGCTGACTCTTTGTAGAATGCCCATGAAGGACGTCCACCTTTGGTCCACTTAACTGTGGTGACCACCTACTCCACTGGACCAAGGATGGACATCTGAATGAAGGTGAACCCATCAGGTTCTTGCTTAGATTTAAGGCTGGAGAAACCGTTCAACTGAGGAAGAAAGAAACTTAGAGAGGAGCCCCTGAGCTTGAGGTGGGGGAAAGGAGGGTGACAAGAAGAGAGTGGCTGCTCCACTCCACCTGGTCTTTCTTGAATTCTGAGATCCAGCTCCACCATCTGCCCTTGGACTGTGAGATGTTTTTGTATTCTTCTTGTAGTTGTTCCTCTGGATCTTTGAGGGATTCTTCCAGGACAGATACCAAAATCTGCGAATGCTCAAATCCCGTATACAAAGTTGCATAGTACTTCCAAGTAAACTATGCACATCTCTTGTGTAATTTTCTTTCTTTCTTTTCTTTCTTTTTCTTCCTTCCTTCCTTCTTTCCTTTTTTCTTCTCTCTCTCCTTCCTTCCTTCCATTTCTTTCTTTCTCTTGCTTTCTTTCCTCTAATCCTCCTTTCCTTCCTTTCTTCCTTCTTTCTTTTGTTCTTCTCTCTCTCCTTCCTTCTCTTTTTTCTTTCTTTTTTCTTGCTCTCTTTCCTCTAAGCCATCTTTCTTTCTTCTTTCTTTCTTTCTTTCTTTCTTTCTTTCTTCCTTTCGTCTTTCCTTCCTCCTATCCTTCTTTCCATATTTTGTTTCTTTCCTTCCTTCCTTCCTTTCTTCCTTCCTCTCTTTTTTCTTTCCTTCTCTCTTGTGTTACTAGGGATCAAACAAACCCAGGTCCTCACTCGTTCTAGGTAAACACTCTACCACTGACCTATAACCACAGCACCCTTTAAATCATCCTGAGCATATTAGTCAACTGTCATCGCTATAGCAGGAAAACCAACCAAAACAAACTTATGGAGAAAAAGGTTTTTTTGTTTTTTTTTTCAAAGTGTAGGAACTATTTGCTCTAATCAAATTGATAAGAATAGTGGGTTCCTTTTACTTTTTTCAAAAATTAAGGCTCATCAGGCATTTTCCCACAAACAAAAGAATAGCTCTAATATCTTGGTTAACATTTCTTTTTTCTTTTTTTTTTTAGAAATTTTTAATGTACATCATGATGTGATTCGTTTTGACATGCTTTTCATTATGACAATTTTCATATATGCAATTTGATAAGCATTATTCATATAGGTTACCCCTTACCCTCCCCTATGTTTCCCCCCTCCCCCCCTTCCCTTCTAAGT